>CM041779.1:161025237-161145620 GCA_023374045.1 Limonium bicolor
TAAGGCACACAAAAAATAAGTACGTGGACACGATTGCTAAGCTGGAAGAAAGCTGGCCACGTTGGAGATGGCAGCTCAAAGTGGGACCACCAGAACTCTGGTAGGGGCAGGACCAAATAGCTAGCTTGGTACAGAAACACCAAGCTGCCATGGAGGCTCGACATGTGGCGGCAATAGATGAACTCCATGAGAAAATTGGATATCTAGAGGCGGCAAGATGAGGAAGACCATACAGGGATTTGTCAATCCCTTATATGGCATGGATAATGCTTCCTTGGAAGGTCACGACACTCAAGGCGGGTACGAGGGTGACACCTCCGGGAATCAATCGGCTGCAGAAGTCCAGAGGGCTCTAAAGCGCATCGAGCGTATGGAAAAGGCCGGCAAGCCTACTAGTTTTGACTACTTCTCCATGGGGTCTTATTCCGATGTCGAGCTACCCACGAAGCTGAAGCTCCCAAACCCTAGCTCTCTACAAGGGTTCGACCGATCCTCTGATCTATTTGGCCATGTTCGATCGAGAAATGTCACTCCTAAGACTCAATGACATGCAGAAGGCTAAGGTTTTTACTCGGTACCTGGACGGGATTCCCCAACGGTGGTACCTAACGTAGAGAATGAACACCAAAATGTATGAGGAGGTATGCGAAGTTTTCTAACCCACTTTAAGTATGCTAAGAACCTGGAGATCACCTGGTCTGATCTCGCTAGCACTCGTCAGACAGGGAGTGAGTCCATGTCTGACTTTATAAAACAGTAGAGGAGGAAAGCGGCAGGCATGCCCACAAGAATGGATGAACAGGAGCAGATCCGCATGATTGTTGAGAACATGCAGAAGCAATATAATAATGAGCTAAAGTACATGTACTTCCCAAGCTTTGACATGCTCATGGGGCAGGTAGGTGTGCTGGAGGAGGAAAAAATTCACAAGGGAGATTTGAAGCTCGTATATTCTCGGGGGTCTGGAGGTAATTCAAAGTTCCCAAAATCTGAGCCAGCGAAAGCTTCCTACTCGACAATAGCTTACACCCAAGGCACATCACAGAGGTACACAGAGCAGAGTATGAGATGAACATGGTCCAACAGCCAAGAATTCAAGGTCGGAACTACAGAGCAGTTCCCCTCCAAGACAAGACTTCAATCAGCGAGAGTTCACTGACATCGGCCGACCTTTGAGCCAAGCTTTGAAGAAGCTCCAAGAGTAGAATATTTTGCAACCACTCCCACCACGACCAGGGGTCACCCAGGCAGGTAAAAATCTGGGTCAATTCTGCAGCTATCATCAGTTTACTGGTCATGACACTGATCATTGCAGAGCATTACAGCACAAGATCTAGAATCTAATTGACCAAGGACTCCAGTTCTCAGAGCCTGGGAATATCTTTGGGAACCCCATGCTAGAACATCACTAGGAGTTATGTTATTTCTCTTTCTAGTCTTCTTAGTTGATATGGAAAGTCTTATTTTTCTCTTTTATAGTTTTTAGTCAGTTTATTTGGTTAGCCTTATCTATATGAGATGATGAAAGTTGTACTCGGTATTAGATGTTGTTTTACCTTTCTTTTGGTTATTGATAAAAGAAGCACTCTTTTCCTTTTTTTCTCCCTTCCAATTCATGGTTCTTTATGCTAAGTCTGAACCTTGCACTTATGCATCCATTCATACGTTGAAAAAAAAAAGGGGGGAAAAGGAAAAGAGAAAAGAAAGTAGGAAAATCCAAAGGAAAAAAAGGGGCAATTCCATGAAACGTGCTTACGGCTACTACGGACAAAATCTTGTTGAGCACCTTTTCATACGTCCTGAAGTAACTCATCACACCTCCCTCTCTACATAAAACTCACCTTTGTGTATGGCACATCTTTCACCATCATATCACCTCACCATTTCACCAAATACATAAAACAAAAAAATACTATCACAACATCACCCATCGCCTCCTCACAAGTTCACCCCATCACCATTTACCATCACACATACAACCACCCTCCACAAATAACCTGGGTATTTGAAGGGCTTGTCAAAAGACCCCAAAATGATACTGGGGGCAATCTGAGTTAAGGATCGATAACGTTATTTCTTTTGTTTAAAACGTGTGAACAAGTCTTTGAGTGAACATTTCGCGAGAGTGCCTTGAGCAGTAAAACCAAGAGTGAAAGGGAGTGTCATTTTTACACAACTCAAGAGAGGTCACGGTCAAAGGTGAGGTAAATGGCATAACTCCAATCGAAGGAGACACTTTGTAAATTTACGCTTAAACCTGTGAAGAGTAACAAAGAACGGATACACAACTGCTAGGGATGACGAAGCACCTAGGTACAGCACCACACAGCCAAAAGCTTGTGAACCCTAACATTACACCCTAGGCACCCCCGCTGAGCTTTTTATATGTTTTCTCTTTTTTCAACATTACAAGCTCCACAAAACAAGCCAGCCAATGATGAATAACCAACCTAGTGACCAAAGAAAGCAAGGAGCCCGACTCCTGGTCAACAACTTCACAAGTCCAAAGAAGCAATGCCACTACCAAGATGATGAAATGATCCACAAATGGTCCCAAAGTGACACAGGATCCAAAGAGCTCACATCATAAACAGCTCTCGAAGTTCATAAGCGGGAACCACAAGAACTCTAAAAAAGGAAAGGGATGCAAGGCAAAGTTGAAAGGCCTAAAGAAATCCCAGTTTAAAACCAAAAGAAGAGATGACTTCAAAATTTCCAAGTCCAACATCCAAAAGCAAGATCAACGCTAAGTAGCCAAACGACTTCAAAGATGAAGAAGGTAAGTCCGGGAGAAGGAGCAAGTTGCAGCTTTGGCCACCCTTATAGCTCCACATATCCCAAACATTCCTCCATGGCCCCGTTGTCATTCATCACACCCCATGGCCACTTTATAAGATTAAAAGACTTCCAACTTAGTAGTTGTGTATCCAATCATGTGAAAGTAATAGGTTGAACGTGTAAATCTAACAAATGTCAAATTCAACGGTTGAGACGTTTTGACCAAAAAAAGAGCATGAGCACAAACACTAAACACTTTGAGTGTAGGATAGAAAGCACCACATCAATATAAGCCTCGACCCAGTGAGAATGAGACTTGTTTTTGTGTAATTAATCAGGGAAGATACTAGGGGCAATCGATCGTCTCGATTGATTGCCACAAATCTTTAGACTTAGATTGCCTTAAGGAAAGATACTGGGGGGCAATTATTGGTTCCAACAATTGCAAGAACAATGCCAATTGAAACCCAAAAGCTAAAACACCACTACCAAAAAACCCCTCAGACACACATAAGCCCTTCCACCACAAAGACACCTTCCCAGGCACACATAAGCCCTACCATCATAAAAAGACACCTCCTCAAACACCCATGATCACTACCATACACCTTTTCCTCCCTGTCACATGTAAGCCCTACCTTGCATAGAAATGTCCGCCTTTCATAGAAATCATCCTTAGGCACACATAAGCCCTACTTAGCATTTCCATTTAGGCACACATAAGCCCTGTCTTGCATCCTTTCATAGGAATCATCCTTAGGCACACATAAGCCCTGTCTTACATCCTTTCATAGAACTCATCCTTAGGCACACATAAGCCATGTCTTGCATCCTTTCATAAAATCATCCTTATGCACACATAAGCCATATCTAGCATTTCCATTTAGGCACACATAAGCCTTGTCTTGTATCTTTTCATAGAAATCATCCTTAGGCACATATAAGCCTGTCTTGCATCCTTTCATAGAACTCATCCTTAGGCACACATAAGCCCTGTCTTGCATCCTTTCATAAAATCATCCTTAGGCACCCAAAAGCCATACCTAGCATTTCCATTTAGGCACACATAAGCCCTGTCTTGCATCCTTACATAGAAATCATCCTTACATTTCCTACCTTACATAGAATCACCCTCAGGCACACATAATCCCTACCTTGCATACTGCACCATCAAACATTCCATACCATTTGCATAACCCAGGCTCGCATAAGCCCTGGCTATAGAAGTTGACGAGGTGATGGCAATAAATCCTCCTTAGTTATGTCAGCTTATTTTGGGATCAACGAATGGTGAGTGAAGACAATAAGTCCCCAGGGTTTATACCAGGAGATATCCTTGCACACCGGTTTGGGGGGCAATGGCAGTAAGTCCACATAGGGTCCAACCAGGAGCATTGGCACGGGTTTCAGTTCCTAAATGCACCGAGCATCATTTACGCACCATCCTCATTCGCATATCATTAGCATTTTATTAGCATGTCATGCACACAATTCTCATATCTGCATTCTGCTTAAAGGTTCTTGACACCTTCATTACATCTTTTTCTTAGTTCAACTCATTTCCCTGGTAGCTAGCGCCTTATAACAGCACAGCATAATCGTTAGACTTTCAGCAGAAATCTAATTTTTCCCTCACTACTGGTCAAAATTTTGGGGCGTCACTCAGGCATCAACCAGTCTTTTCATTTTCATTACAAAGACAAGTTGACGGGGGGCAATCTGTTATACCTAAAATTTTAACCCCCCCCCCCCGGAAGGAAGAGATCTCTTGAGATGTAGGTGCTAAAGGGTAGATTGGTCAAGTAGCAAGGACTTCCAGTTTGATTGGCGTGTTCTAGAGCGCTAGGGACAGCTTAGCCATCTTCAGGGGCGTTTTCGAAATTTTTCAAGGCCCTAAGCCCTCTACAAGCTTTCTCTCTCCTTTGAAAATGGCTCAAATCAACTCGAAATTCTTTTAAATTTTAACCCATGATAGAGGATGACATTGTGGACATAATGGCATTAGATTTTGACTTTTCAAATTTCCAATAATTTTCTAGCGATTTCTGATTGAATCTGACGAGAAATTAAATTTAAAAAATATTCCAATATTCGAAAAATTCGGTTCCACCTCAGAAAAATCACAATTATCATCATTGATACATGGTTAAAATTTCACAGTAAGATCCTTTTGGGAAGTCACTTAACTAAGATTCCAAAAAATCTCATTTTTACTAGATTTTTTCCTATCTTTAAGAAAGTCTATATAAAGGAGCAAATCTCTTGATAAAAGAAGGAACACACAAGATCTAGAACCCTAAGGAGTCAGAAAACACATCCTCTCTTCAGCCTCTCACTTTTTTCAACATCCGGCCACCAAGATCATACAAATTCCCCTGAAATCACGACTAAAACTCATTTTCCAACTCCCAAAGCATTAACCATCATCAAAATCCCACCAAAACACCACCAAAACATGGGAAATATCAAGAACGACCAATGACCAGAAGCCCGGTTTGAAGTCCTTTCGAATCTGCCATCAACGAGGCTCCCGACAAATCCCGACGTGAAGAATCATTGTGAATTCGAAGGTAAAACATGTGGGAATTTTACTTTTATAACTCTCCATGAGTTTATTAGTCTTATCTCAGAATTTGGGTTCAAACCGACTCTTTTTGGCATCTGTATTACTATTTGTTTTTGTTTCTGCCTTATTACTTGTTTGGTAAGTTTCGTGCTTAATTCGACTTCAAACTGCAAATATTTGATTACTAACATCTTGGAAATCTTTCCGGCTACGCATGCATAAGTTTTGAGCCAAAAACACTCTCGGTAACCACCAAAAACTCACTATCCGTGGGTGGTCCGTGACCTCGAATGATGGTCTGGGACCACGGACGGGTTGTCCGTGGCCACAGACACCCACGGACGGTGGCAGAATTTCTTGTTTTTCAAATTTTCAAAGTTTAGGATTTTTAACAGTACATGTCCGGGCCCACGGACACCCAGTCCGTGGCCCCGGACTTTTCAAGTTTTTGTTTTTATGTTAATTCGGTTTTCACAATCATGTAGTTTAATTGGGGTCCGTGGTCTAGGACAATAGGTCCGTGGCTATAGACATAATTAAAATTTGACCTAATTCTGCCTCCAAAACCCTAGTTTTAGGTAGTTTTAATTTCCACTTTAATTTTCTGTCAAAAAATATCAAAAGTACTAAAAAATCATAAACTTGCGCACTTAGTTTAAAACAACTCTGTAACAAGCCGTAATTAAACTAAGTAGAGGAAAAACAACCTAGGAGGGGTAATGAAAGTAATTTGGTCCCTAAATAAGTCGTATACCAAGCCCCCAAACCCGAACTCTCCTTTCCTAATTTAATCAAGGTCAAAATTAGGTGGCGACTTATAATAGGTTCCAGTGAGCTAACTTAGGATTTAATAATTGGTGTTATGTGACATAGTTATTAACCTTAGGTTATAAGTGGACCTAGAACTCGATCAGACCCTAATAAACTCTAATCAACATAGGATGGGGTCCAAAAATCGAGGCTCACACTTGTATGCCGTAATGAAAAAGGAAGGTGAGATAATAGCTCACACTGAGAACACACTGAGTTTTTCTTATCTTGCACGCAAACTCAGAGCTCATCTCGGTGGCGACTTATAATAGGTTCCAGTGAGCTAACTTAGGATTTAATAATTGGTGTTATGTGACATAGTTATTAACCTTAGGTTATAAGTGGACCTAGAACTCGATCAGACCCTAATAAACTCTAATCAACATAGGATGGGGTCCAAAAATCGAGGCTCACACTTGTATGCCGTAATGAAAAAGGAAGGTGAGATAATAGCTCACACTGAGAACACACTGAGTTTTTCTTATCTTGCACGCAAACTCAGAGCTCATCTCGGTAGGCACATCGACAACCAGTCTCCATGTAACACCCCAACACTGGCCAAGGAGTTAAGGACATTACACGTCGCGTATTACTACCTAATAACGCAAGGCTCTAATTCAACATTCGCAATAAAAGGCCCAAAGTAACACTTCCATAAATAAATATAAATCCAATACATTGAGTACCAAAAGTTAATACAAATCCCCAAGATCATATCAAAAATCAGAAGCAGATAACGAGGCCCGAAGGCTACAAAGTCATATTGTATGTATATATATGCTTAACAACGAAACGAGCTAGGCAACTACAGCTCCAGAAAGTAAGGTGATCCTCGTTGATCAATCTGCAATGTCAGCAAAAGTAGGGGAATGAGCACACAACAATTCTCAGTAAGCAGCGACCGTCATCAATGAGGTTGCTCAAAATAGTTGAAAACAGAAGATGAAGCAGTATGTAAACAGCATTACAGAAGTTCCCAAATTAGAGTGAAGTTAAACAGACACTAGTGGAAAAAATGTTTTTAACCACGGTTATTTTGCCTATATAGCACGGTTAGGAACCGTGGTTTATGCTCGCGTCGTATATTCACAAATTGAGACAAACGACGGTTCATAACCGTGGTTTAAAGTGGGCGAAAAAAAAAACCACGGTTTGTCGAAACCGTCATTTAAGACCCCTTCTCCCGTGAACATTCACTGACTTTATACCACGGTTGTGAGTCTGAACCGTGGTATATAGTGCATTATAAATGACGGTTTTACTTAAAACCGTGGTATAAAGTCTATAGAAATCAACAATAAACCACGGTTATATGTAGAACCGTGGTTTATAGTCTGCGATTTTTTTCCCAGTTCGCCGGCGCTTTAGCACCGCCTTCGATGGAATTTCTCAACAGAGAGCCAAACAGAAGAGAATGAACAGGCCAGAACTTGTTTGTGTATTAGGGTTGCTAAATAATGAGTGAAGTTACATTATGTTCCTTGTTCGTCGGTAGGTTGCAAAATTACCGTGAAAGAGAATGAGAGAGGGCGAAGCGCCGGTTAGGGTTGCACAAAATTACCGTGAAAACACAAGAGGCGCAGAGCATGTCATTGTTCGCTAGTGTGGGTTGCAAAAATTACCGTGAAAAACAAGAGGCGCAAAGCATGTCATTGTTCGCCGGTGATTTACAAAAATTACAGAGACACAGAGCATGCATGTTCGCCGGTGGGTTGAAAAATTACAGAGGCGCAGAAGAAGAAGAAGAAGGAGAAGAGTTGCAGAGCATCCTTGTTCGACAGTGTAGGTTGTAAAAGAGTGAGGAGAAAATATATATAATAAGAGAAATAGAAAGAGCCGCGTTAATTTTCGGCAAAAATTTGAATTCCCGCTTAGACTATATACCACGGTTCTAACAAGGAACCGTCATTTAAAGTTTTTTGACCATGACTAAAAACGACGGTTTTGACAAAACCGTGGTATATAGAAACCCTATATACGACAGTTCTCCAAGAACCGTGGTATATTCACTCCGGCATGTACTATATACCACGGTTGCCCTGAAAACTGTGGTATATAACTAACCTATATACGACGGTTCCGGAAAAACCGTGGTATATGCGCTCTGGTATGCACCTTAAATGACGGTTTCTATAAAAACCGTGGTTTATAAACTTTAAACCACGGTTTTCCATTTAACCGTGGTTTAAACGCCGTCATTAAAAACATATTTTCTACTAGTGAGAATCCATAGCAGGATGGAACATGAAGGTTCACAGTTCAAAAAAGTTCAGATTTCACAAACAAAAGGGGACAACAGTACAATGCATAACACTCAGAAAGGGCCGGGAGACCCATGGATCTAACAGAACCCTCGACAACGTAGATATGACCAAAAGGCCAAAGGATTTGTTAACCCCGTAGAACAGAAAGGGAATGACCCACACTCAGAAGACGTCTACATGGTATACCACGGAATAGCTCGACCCAGCCATTCACAGCTTAGAAACAAGGTACGGTGTCCCAAAATAGAGAGTTTGCAAAAATAGAAGCAAACTAGCATTCAAACTTGCCAAAAGACTCAGAAACCAATAGTACAGACTTAAAGGAGTTCAACGCCATGAACGGCACTCAAAATGGAGTTCAAACAGAAAAGTTATGTCAAAACCAGTGAGGTGTCTGAACATATGTCCGAACGTCAATATTCGGACACAAGCTGAGACTCAGAATCAGAAATTGCCAAATGTCCGAACATGTGTCCGAACGTCAATGTTCGGACACAAGTTGAGACTCAAAACCAAAGATGTCCGAACATCAATGTTTGGATGGAAGTTCAGACAAATTATTAAAGTTAAATACGTGGTGGCGTCCGAACTTGTGTCCAAACATCAATGTTCGGACACAAGTCGAACTGAAATCAGAGGAACAACCAAGGGAGTGTCCCAACATGTGTCCGGACATACAAGTTCGGACACATGCCGAGACTTGTACTCCAGAACGTCCTCATACACTGTCCGAACTTCAATGTTCGGACACACCCCAAACTTTGAAAATCAGAGGGTTCCCGATGTACTGTCCGAACATCAATGTTCGGACAGATTTTCCGACAACCCAAAAACTGCCGAATTCCAAAACAAACACAGAGGAGAATAAAGCATAAAAACCTTCATCATTTGCCAAATTGTCACACAGACCAAAATAGAGTAAAAAGCAGAAGACCATGAGGGTTAACCAGTCTTAAACATAGTCATAACACAATTAAAATTCACACACCAATCATAGAACAATCCTTGTCAAAACCCCATGGGTGAACTCCCGCACTGAATCGAGTAACCACCTACCTCGATTAGCATAAACTTGGCAACAATCTGGAGCAATAACGCAACTTGAAACAGTCCCCCGAAGAAACACGACAAACAGCCACTGAATTCCACAATTTGGCAATCCAAACATCAACAACTAGAAGGGGGGGAAAACCTAGAATAATGAAGCCTCAAAAGTAAAGTGCATCACAAACATGATCGCAGGTGCAGAATAGTCAACAATTCGCAGAGCAGTAGTCTTACCCAATCCACCAACCAACGTAGAAGCACAATTGCTGAATCCAACACGATAATAACCAGAAGTCAGAATCTGTAGAGGAGGGGGGCTTATTCTGAACTACAATTCTAGAATATAAAAACCAAACCTGAAGATGGACAAGTGAAGAACCAGCAGCAGGGATTCCCGATCCGGAGTCAAATTCGACAGTAGAAGCACAACTTGGAACAGTAATGGACTCTCAACTCTCAGTGCAGAACTTGAGGAAAGAGGAAGGAAAGAACTGACGCTCTGAGTGCACGATAAGAGACGCTCCCCTCGATTCAAACTAATGAGAATAAACTGATCGGGAATTAGAAAATAAAGTAAATAAGGGAATACTTTCCCTTAATAATCCAATAAAATAATAACCTTAATTATTTTGATGACAAAGACTTCCTTGCCCTCATCTATTATTAAAATACCTCAGAAGTCCTAGTTGACAATGATAATGAACTCTCTTAGCAAAATGACATGAACCGGTTACATAATAAAGTTATGAAATCCGGGTTATAACACTCCATCTTGGTAATTCAACAACTGGTTCCCCATCTCCCTTTCATCCCCATCTCCTAGATCATTCCTCTTTCGTTTTTCCCACCCTAGGATGAAACTCACTTGTTTACAGAAGGGGAAGGTATGTAGTGATCAAGAACATCTCTTTTTTTTTACGAGTGAGATGCTAAGGGATATGGCGTTGAGCATCTGAAACATTATCTGCCACATATTACCCCACAAGTAGGACGAGGCAATTAATTAGAGAGATCAACACTTTTTGCCAGAGGGGGGGGAGACACTATATGATGTATGGGATCGATTCAAAGACATGTTGATGAATTGCTCCCACCACAGTTTGGATGACCAATCTTTATGTCTATCCTTCTTCAACGGTCTCGACGATGCAAATAGACTCCTTGTGAATTCCTCAGCTGGAGGGAGCTTCATGACTAAGTCACCTCAAGAGGGGATGGAACTTCTAGAGGTGATGACTAGTAACACAAGGCAATGTTCTAAGCCTAAGAGAAGAACTCCCAGAGCTGCGGGTCTCCTTCATGTTGAGCCCACCGACATCTTTCTGTTCAACTATCTTCACTCACAAAAATGGTGGAGAAGCTAACTATAGCTCAAAAGGAAACAACCAAGTCTATAGCTTCTTCATCATCTACTTTAGCTTCAACTTCTGAGGGGTGTGCGATTTGTGCGGGTCCTCATAAGACCCATTTTTACAAAGGCATAGCTTACGCCGATCAACAAAAGGACGTGAACTTTGTAAGCAACCGCCCTGGAACAATTACAATCAACAAAATGCCTCATGAAGAAACCATCCGAATTTCTCATGGAGGACCAATGACCAAACCCAAAAGGGGGATCTAACAATACTACCAACAATCCTATCAGCGCTAGGTGGCCGAGCACCAACACCGATTAGAGGAGCACCAGCGCCACATGGAGGCCCAGATCCAGTACCTCCTGGAGTAGATGGAGCATGGTGATCCCCCGCCCCAGTAGCAGTAGCACTTCATTGATAGATGTCGGCGTGCCTATTGTTTCTCTACACTTTTGTCTATCTCTTGACTCTCATTTAGACTTTTGTATTTCGTTTAGATGTTCATTATGTTTGTCATTTGAATTTCATTTACTTCATTGCAGTACTTTCTATTCCGTACTACTTCTATGTTTTTAGAACCGTTTTGACTATTATGCTATGGGACTCATTTATGAGTTCCTTTTGGTATCTAACTTTGGCCTTTTAAGTATTCTTCAGAATCCCTTTTGCGCCTAGTTCTTTTTGGCTATGCATTGTAGATATACACCAACTGAACTCAAGAACACCTCAAAGTCGGGTTAGGAGAAATTCAAGAGGAACTCCTACAAATTTTTCCTAGGATCTTCAACTCTTCCCGTTGGTGCTAGTGCTTCAATGACCCCGGACACTAGCAAGTGTGAGGGAACCCACCAACAACTCATCTTTATCTGGGGAGTACTAGTTCTCTAACGTTTTAACATTTATACAATGCATTACACTTTTTGCCTACTCCATCCTTCGCGCTTCGAAAAGATCTTCTGTTGTTTTCTTTGAGCTCTGTTTTGAACAATGAGGACATTGTCCCATTCAAGTGTGGGGGAAATGACCTTTCTTTTTTACGCACTGTTCAAATTCCCTTATGTATATCTATAGCTTCGATGTAGAAGTTACATTATAGTAAAAAGTTTTTCCATGAATTCTTGGAATTTTCCACCAAATTTTTCAAAAAGTTCTCTCTTGAGGAGCATGTATTTACGGTGCAACCATAAATCCTCATCTTGGTGAATTTTAATTGCTTAGGGGTTCTTTCTATCTTCTCATCTAGGGATTGCTAAGGGGGTGCTTCCTTGACAAAATTTTAAAAAGGAACTTGAGAGACACTATAGGTAACCAACAAATGAGAGTTGAGTGTTTGTTAAAGCAAGGCAAAATGCCAAATTATCTTCTCCTCATCTCTTGTTTCAAAAGTAAATCAAATGCAAATCTCTATGGTTCCTTTCGTTTTTCCTCAATGCCCATTCTTGAGAGAAGTTGGCCATGGTAAAAATTCTCATAGTTTCATAATCTTTAAGAACTTGGAAGCACTCTAAATCATACCCCGAAACTCTATATTTTTATTTGCCCTAAGCACATCCATATCACCATGAATAGGTTGGTTGCACTCCTCTTGAGGTTTTTCATAAATTTTACTCAGTTGAATTCAAGAATTCATCTAAACACTTGCTTGCTTTAAATGTTTCTTCTTCTTGTGGGTTCCTAGCTAATTTTTCTTGAGGAGAAAGAAATAGATAAGAGTGGGGGGGAGTTGATAAGTGGTGAAACAGTGCTATTTAAGGTCTTTATTCACCTTCATTTTACTTGGGTGCATAACTTATTTCACCACTTTATGGAGTACTTTTGTGATTATTAGTGAGCTTATACTTTTGAAATATTTGAATAGGTAAATACTCATGTGAGTACATTTTGAAAGCTTAATTGAGGTTGCATCAATGTTCAAACAATTTGGGAAGGATGCCAAGCCAACAGGAAGCATCGGGAGAATTCGGGTGCAAAGAGGAACCCACTGGACTTGACCGACCTTGAGAAGGTCAGTCCAACCCTGTCCAACTCTTCTACACCCTACTGGAATCGACTGACCTTAGGACCGACCCTAGGTGGGTCGATCGAGCTTAAAAATGATCACGTGCTCCTCACCAAAGGGACGACGACCCCCAGGACCGACCCCGGGAGGGTCGGTCAGACAGAAATTCTGCCCAGATATGTGTTTTGAAAAGCTGAATTTTGGGGCATCTCTTCTGATTATTCATTCACCACGACCACAACTTAAAAGAGGGGAGAGAGAGGCAAAAAGAATGGAGAAAAGAAGAGAAGAAGAGAAGGAAGAAGGAAGTGAAGAATCCACCTTCATCGAAGCTCTAGAGCTCCTCTAATGGCTAAATCTCTCTTTTCTCTCCTCTTTCCCATTTTTAATGGTTGAGTAGTCTCATTTTGTATCCTAGGATGGGGTTTGACCCTAACATTGCTCATTGAATGCTTGTGACCTAACTCATTAAATACTCTTGTTGTATCTCATTCAATATCAATTAATGTTTTACTTTGACCAACTATGGCATTTATGGCGGTTCCATTCAACATTAGAGCTTGAGTTTGGAACTTGACAAAAAGGGGGATAAACCCTAACTTTTACACTCTTGATTTGGGGGTAAAATCTTAGGGCTATTATTAAAAAGCTTTTTCTTGATGCTACTTAGTGACTTAAAGCTTCTTTAATTAAGAGGTTTGGCTAATAAGGTAAGAATTGACTTTCTCATGATTTGGGGAGTCATGAATTAAACTCTAATAGACAATGAGATAATGATTTAAGGTTATGAGCTCGGACATGCCCTATTACGATTAGAATTTTTGAGTCTCGGCTAGAGTCCGAACTACCGTCCGGACTTAGATGTTCGGACACTTGAAATTCTTCCTTTGATTTTTCCTCGACCTATGTCCGAACTTAGGGAAGTTCGGACACATGTTTGGACACACGTCTGGTTGCACCCTTTTGAGTCTCGACTTGTGTCCGAACTTGGTAAGCTCGGACACAAGTTCGGACGCGGTGCTGTTTTGGCCAAAAACTTTGTTTAAGGTTAGGAAATGATATCCAATGGTGGGGATTGATATGTAATGATGATATAAGGTTGGTTAAGACATGTTTGGTGGGTAACAATGATAATTAAGTGGGTGAATAAGTATAAGTTATGAGGAGAAGTGATTCACTTAAGATTAAGTTTATAAGAACTTAAGTGGTGTTAGATGAGGATCATAGTGACTAGTGAGTTAAGTAAGTTAGTTTTTGGAAAAGTAATTAAAACCTAAAATTGAATGAATGTTTAGGGTTTGAGAATTTGGACTCCAAGAAGAGTAAGCAACCGAACGACCAACGGTGAACGGTACAGTTCTTCTTGTGACCTGCTTGCTAACGAGGTGTCCCTCGGCTTGTGTGCTATTTGTTTTTGTGTGCTCACTAAACAAGATAAAGCATGCAACCGGATTATTATGTTTATTGTATTGTTGTGTGATGTTTGAAAACTAACACAACATACCGTGAGAACTTACTAACCAACGTTTAGTAAGGAATTGAGTGAGACTAAGGAACACTCCCTAATATGAGAGTGATATAGACCGAAAGAGGTTAACCAACAAACATGGTCTTGAGATTACTACTAACTGGAACTTGAGTGAGGAAACCCGGGACTGACTCCGGTCATGCATGCTAAGGAAAGGGGGTCGGTATCTATAGTAGATTCGACTTCCGCTTAAGGACTTGTCTTCGGACTTGTAGCCTAGGGCCGGTTGCCGGCTCAGCTACGCTGGACTTCCGTCCAGGGTAGGTGGCATTAGGAAGGTGCGGTGGGATCACCTAAATCCCAGGTTTGGACTTAGGATACAACCATTCCCCTCCAGGAACGGTTTGTATACTGAGAATAAGTTAAGATTAAGATTAAGGTAAGGTTAAGATAAGTTGCAACCATTCCTCTTTATAGGATGGTTTGCATTATTAAGACTAAGATAAGCTACATCCACTCCTTATTAAAGGATGGTTGTTTCTAAGATTAAGATAAGACTAAGATTAAGGTGAGATAAGGACGGACTAAGAATAAGAGGAAATATAACCTAAGGAGTTAAATAATTAACTCTCTAATTAAGGGAACGCATTTAAGTCGTTCATTGTGTGTGAACTTTGATTGTTCATATTTGGTTTGTTGTTTACTGCACTTTCTATTATGTTGTGCATCTAATCAACCTCCATGCTATCGACAATTAGTCGTCGTAGCCACGTTAGCTTGGGGGCCATGAGAGGATCGTACCAGCATTCGTGTTGACCCCCCTTTGGGGGCTGTTTTTACTACACAGGCGAACATCAGGAGGCGGCCGTCGCGAGAGTAAGAAGGGGGACAAGTGTTAAGGGTTAAGTTTGGCCTACGAGTTGTGCATGTACACTCGTATGGCAATTGAGTTAGTAAGATGTATAGGATGTGAGAGGTTTGTAAGAAGAATATGTATTTGGTTAAGGTTGTTATGTACTAATGTTCGGTATATTCTGTAGTCAGACCGTGGCAAGGTCCTGGAGTGTAAAGAATTCCGCTGTGTTATGTATATATATATGCTGTTAAGTTGCGAGACCACGTTTGGATTGAGTTGGGGTGTTACACAGGATTCTCTGTGTTGGGCGAAACCGCATTGACTACGTCCAGCTATTCGGAGGCGTTGACTACCTAAGCAACAAAACGTTGTCGAGCTGTTCTAAGGCGCTGACTACCTATAAGTGAAAATGTGTCAAGCTATTCTAAGGCGCTGACTTCCTAGGTGACGAGAATGAAATAATGTCAAGCGGTTCTAAGGCGTCGACTACCTATAATACATGAAATGATGAGATGTCAAGCGATTCTAAGGCGTTGACTACCTGTAATGAAATACCCCAAACTTAGATATGGTGTTTAAGTAACAAACTAAGATATAAGAAGGCTAAATAATGCCTTAGAAACATTAAGGAACCATTTTAGTCAAAGAAAATATAAGGAAACACCAAAAGAGCAGTTTAAGCAAAAACGTGCTCTAAGCTTGGAGAGACTTGGGTGAGCACCCAAATATTGTTCTAAGACCTTAATAATATCCTAATGGTCATTTTAAACCAATTACCAAAGAAAACTAAGCTTGAAAACAAGTTAAAACACAAAATGTGCTTTAAGGAGTCTTAAAGCACATTTTTGAAAAAATTGTCTTGTAAATAGGTTTTGAGTGGCTAAATGTCCATCATTACTCTTTAATTAACATGTGTACTAATTAGTATCACATTAGGAAGTCTAAATCAATGGGAAAAAAAATTTCACAATTATGTGCCTTGTTTAGTGAATAGTAACCAAATAATGCTAGTTTAAGACATTAGTCAAAGTAAGTCAATTAAATGGTCAACAAAACCACAATACACCTTGTTTGACCAAGGGGGCCGATTTTTTAAGTGTGACTCACCACACTTATCTAGCTAAGTAATGAATAAAGCAAAAGTAAGTAAATTCACTATTCACCTTTAACATAAATATCTTACCTTTACTTACCTCTCTCCTCACCTCTTCATTCTCTCTTGTTCCCACCGGTTTTGAGCTGCTCCTCTCTTCTTCTCCAACATGAAGAACAACCTCCATGCTAGCTTCACCTTCCTTTGATTACTACTTACTCATTTTAGCTCCAAAACCAAAACAAAACACATATTCTTTTTAATTAGCTCAAGATCCTTCTTTCTATCTTTTCAAAACTTCAAGAGCCTCATTTTGGAGCCAAGGCAAATCGCCATTAGAGGAGGAAATCCAAGTTTGGAGAGTTCATTGGCTTCTCCATTCTCTTAAGGTAAGGAATATGTAAGAAAATCTAGGTTTCCATCATTTTCTTCCCTTGTCCGAAAATTTGTACTCATGGGACTCCATGTTTATGCTTTGTTCTAGCTTGTTTTCTACTCTTCAAAGGATAAAAGAGGTCCTTCTTGCTTCATATCCAAGCTTGTCTTGAGAAAACCAAGGTAAAACAATCAATTTAATACCTTAAAACACATTTTAACCTAGGTTTTTATTCCTTAAGGTTAGTGTGTCGTTTAGTACTCATTGGAGTCATTGAATATTGGTTAGAACATTGGCAAGGAAAATTTTGATTGGTGACCGAGATTGTTCAAGAAAAACCTAAGGAGAAAAGTTGTGGAGCTTGGAAAAAGAACAAGGTAAATGTCTTACCTTAAGGTGTTTAATGCATGAAGGGATGGGATTTAGGTATATGATGAGTGTAGCTTAAGGTTTACATTAGAAAAGGGCTATATATAACCTAAGAGAAACAATGACTATGTTTGAGAACTTGTGACTAAGGAGCCAATGAGAAAAGAGATAGTTAAACAATGTTGAGATGAATTACAAGAAGCATTTTATTTCAATGGGAGCCTTGTTGTGTGTATTCGCAGGTTAAAGGCAATTACATGTGGAAATTCAGTGGTTAAGATTATTGTCATTTAAGGGCCTAAGTGCCAAGCATTTTAAGTTTATACACTATATGATGATGTGGTGTAGTTTTGGTGTAAATTGTGTGTTAAGGTGTTGTGATGAGAATTTGAGTGATCTTGGTTGTTTGATGGTGAAAAGCCAAGTGTTTGGGTGTAAAAATATACTAGAGAACCCATGGCAAAATTTAGTGGAGAACCTAAGTGTTTAAGATGTTCTAAGGGAATTTCATGAGTAAGGTAGTACTAGGGAACTTTAGGGGTTGTTTTGATGAAAAAGAGTAAGTTCAGGGTGTTCTTATGAGTTAGAATGACTTAAGCATTATCATGGGGGATTTAGGAATCAAATGAATGAGCTTGTGTGTTTAGGACTTAGGCAAATATGGGTAAACTAGTAGAAAGGAGATAATGTGTTGGAAGAAGGAGGCATAAATTTGTGTAGGAACTTTAAGTAGTTGCATAAAGGAATTTTAGGTGGAGAAAGATGCTTGGGAGATGATGTTATAGTGGTGAGGAAGCATTTTGGCATAGTGGTTATAATAGGTGTGAACCACCACTTAGAAACCTAAAGAGAAACATTACAAGTGTTGACATTATTGCAAGGAAATAATGACAAAGATGGATATTGATGAGTGATTTAAGGAGTTTAGTGGAGGGCTTAAGGTGTGTTTTAAATGCCCAAACAAGGTTGGAGCATGCTAAGAAATGAGATAAGTGTTTAAGGATTTAGAAGATGGGTATTTTGGCCTGTCCGAACTTCCGTCCGAATTTGGAAGCTCGGACATGCCCTGTTGCAATTTAATCTTCTGAGTCTCGGCCAGTGTCCGGACTTCAGTCCGACCTTAGAAGTTCGGACACTTGAAATTTTTCCTTTGAATTTCCCTCGACCTATGTCCGAACTTAGGGAAGCTCGGACACATGTTCGGACACACGTCTGGTTGCACCCTTTTTGAGTCTCAACCTATGTCCGAACTTGTGAAGCTCGGACACAAGTTCGGACGCGGTGCTGTTTTGGCCAAAAAAAAAACTTTGTTTAAGGTTAGGAAATGGTGGGGATGATTAGGTATTGATGTTATAAGGCTATTAAGGACATGTTTGGTGGGTGTAATGGTCATTAAGTGGGTGAGTAAGTGTAGTAGATAATGAGGAAATGATGCACTTAGGAGTTAAGTTAAAAACCATAAGGCTTAGTGAAAAACAATGAGTAAAAGTTGATGTCTAGGGAGGCTAAGTAATTGTATTGAGTTGAATTGAATAATAACCTAAAACTGAATGAATGTTTTAGGATTGGTGAATTGGGACTTGGAAGGAGATAAACCAAACAATCGTCGACGGTGAACGGTACAATCTTTCTTGTGACCTGCTTGCTAACAAGGTGTCCCTCGGCTTGTGTGTTATCTGTTTGTTTGCTATGACTAAGACAAGATAAAGCATGCAACCGGTTATATTTGTTCTCGTTGTTAATGTGTTTTCTTTACACTAACCCACGAGACTTGAGATTGTTACTAACTAAGTTTAGTACTTACTGAGTTAAGGATATGAGTTAAGTATTGGTAACTGTTGGTTAATACCCATTAAGGTTTAACTAGCACATGGTGTGTAAGATTTTTACTAACTGGAACTTGAGTGAGGAACCCGGGACTGACTCCGGTCATGCATGCTAAGGAAAGGGGGACGGTATCTGAATCAGATCCGCCCTCCGCTTAAGGATTTGTCTTCGGACTTGTTGCCTAGGGTCGGTTGCCGGCTCAGCTACACTGGACTCCCGTCCAAGGTAGGTGGCATTAAGATGGTGCGGTAGGATCACCTAAATCCTAGGTTTGAGATTAAGCTACAACCATTTCCATTCTAGGAACGGTTTGTATACTGAGATTAAGATAAGGTTAAGACCGAGGTAAGATAAGGAACTGAGGTTAAGGAAATCAGGACTAAGGAGGGGGTTACTAACCCGCTTGATAAGGGGACGCTTGTGTCGTTCATTGTGTGTGAACTATGTATGTTCATCTGTGGATTGTTGTTTATAGCACTTCATATCATGATTGTGTTTCTAATCAATTTCCATGCTATCGACAATTAGTCGTCGTAGCCCCGTTAGCTTGGGGGCCATGAGAGGGAGTACCAGCATCCGTGCTGACCCCCTTTGGGGGCTGTTTTTACACTTGCAGGTAAGATGCCCATGAAGTCACTCCAGGAGAGTAGGAGCGGTTAGGCTTAGGATGGGTTGTTTATTTTGAGTACGGGTTGCGCTTGTGCTCCCGTCTGTTTATATTGAAACTGATGTAAGTTTGTGACTATGACTTAGATACTTAAACTCGGTTGGTTGATGGTATTTTGGATTGCGATGTTTAGGTTGGTTGTTTATTTTGGATAAGTGTTGTAAATTGATAAGGCCGGTATATTCTAACGATCAGACTGTGGCAAGGTCCCAGTGTTTGTTATTTCCGCTGCGACGAATTCAATTAAGCGTTAAGTTTTGCGACAACCACGATTGGCTTTGGATGGGGTGTTACATGTAATAGATGAAATGATGCAATGTCAAGCGATTCTAAGGCGTTGACTACCTAGGATGTGAAGACTGGATGGTATGCAAATGCAAGAATGCCGAAATGCTAATGATGCTGATGCTGATGATGTTGATGCTGCTCGGATGCTTCTGGGGACCGAAACCCGTGCCAATGCTCCTGGCTGGACCCAATGTGGACTTATTGCCATCGCCCCCCAAGCCGGTGTGCAGGGATAACTCCTGGTAAAAACCCTGGGGACTTATTGCCTTTGTCCACCATTCGTTGATCCCAAAGTAAGTTGACATAACACAGGAGGATTTATTGCCATCACCTCGCCAACTTTTCCGTCGCCAGGTCTTGTGACGCGCCTGGATAATGCAACTAGGTCTTATGACGAGCCTATATGAATGAGATGAATGCAATGTGCTTGATTAGAGTGGGTAAGCTAAAGGGTCTTATTACGAGCCTAAAGGAATGCAACTAGGTCTTATGACGAGCCTAAAGGATGGTTCTAGGTCTTATGACGAGCCTAAAGATTGGATCTAGGTCTTATGACGAGCCTAAGGATGGATCTAGGTCTTATGACGAGCCTAAAGGTTGGATCTAGGTCTTATGACGAGCCTAAAGATTGGATCTAGGTCTTATGACGAGCCTAAGGATAGATCTAGGTCTTATGACGAGCCTAAAGGTTGGATCTAGGTCTTATGACGAGCCTAAAGATTGGATCTAGGTCTTATGACGAGCCTAAAGATTGGATCTAGGTCTTATGACGAGCCTAAAGATTGGATCTAGGTCTTATGACGAGCCTAAAGATTGGATCTAGGTCTTATGACTAGCCTAAATATTGGATTTAGGTCTTATGACGAGCCTAAGGATGGATCTAAGTGAAAGTGAGTTAAGTGCATGATGGGTCTCGTACTAAAATGGGCTAGAAAGATAATGGTCTCGTGCAAATGCATGTGGTGAAAACCAATTGTAAAAGGGCCAAACGTGGCGATGGTGAGGTGTACGCAAAAGTTTGTAAAATGAAATCACAGTGCACGTAAGATATTTGTTCAAAGCAAGAAACTGTTGAAAAATGTTCCAAACATGGCAATGATGAGAATGAAAAATTGTTTAAAGCAAGAAGTTGCTGGAAAATGTGCCAAACATGGCAAAGCTTGGGAAAAACTCTACTGAAAAAGGAAAGTGAAAGAATCACTTCCTAACTAAGAATTTCATATTTGCATTTTGTTTCTTAGAAGATGAACATGCCACTGGTGGGGTGTGGTTTTTTTTTGTGGTGCTAAAGGCTTTTGCTGGTGTTCAGGATATACGATAAACCTGGGATTAGGTTGTGATTTTGGATGGTGGTCAAGGTTATGGCAGGTCTGATGTTTTTATGGGGGTAAGGCTAATGACGGGCTTGAGAGTGTGTGTGTGGAGGTTAGAGCTTATGTGCGCCTGAGGTGTTTGATGTGGATGTAAGGGCTTATGCCTGTGGTGGGATGGTGGTGCTCAAGCTTTAGGTTTCAATTGGTGTTGTCATGGAAATTGTTGGAACCAATAATTGCCCCCAGTATTTTTCCTTAGGACAATCTGAGCTAAAGTTCATGGCAATTGATCGGAACGATCAATTGCCCCCAGTATTTTCTTTGATTAAACGTGCGAACAAGTCTCATCCTCACAGGGTCGAGGCTTATGCTTTGATGTGGTGCTTCCTACCCTACACACAACGTGGTCGGTGTTTGCACTCATTTCTCGCTCATGGTCATAACTTCTAGACTATTGAATTCGATATTTGATGGATTTACGCATTTGATCTGCTACTTTCACGTGATTGGACACACAACTATCAAGTCGGAAGTCTTTAGAGCTTATAACATGGCCATAGGGTGTGATGAAAGACGACGGGATCATGGAGGGATATTTGAGGTATGTGGTGCTTAAATGGGTGACCAAAGCTGCAACTTGCGTCTTCTCTCGGATTCATCTTCCTTGTCTTGAAGTCGTCTGGCTGCTTCATGTTGACGTTGTTTTCGAGCTTCTGGACCTGGACTTTTAAAGTAGTCCTTTACATCATTTCTCTTTTTTGTCCTTTGGACTTCTTAGAGGCACTTCGGGTTTGCCTTTTTGTTTTATCCTTCCTTGACTTTGCCTTCGGGGTTCTTGTGTTTCCCGGTTTAGGGCTTCGAGAGCTGTTTTGATGTGAGCTCTTTTGATCATGTGTCACTCTGGGACCATTTGCGGATCGCTTCGTCATACTGATAGCGGCATTGCTTCTTCGTACTGATGATAGTGTTATCCGAGAGTCGGGCTCCTCGCTTCCTTTGGTCACCGGGTCGGACATTCATCATTGGCTGGGTTATTTTGTGGAGCTCATAATATCGAAAAGGGATATACGGAAGGCTCAATGGGGGTGCCTAGGGTTTAATGATAGGGTTTACAAGCTTTTGGCTATGTGGTGCTGTACCTAGGTGCTTCGTCATCCCTAATAGTTGTGTATCCGTTCTTTGTTACTTTTCGCAGGTCTAAGAGTAAATTTACAAATTATCTCCTTCGGTCAGAGCTATGCCGTTTACCTCACCTTTGAATGTGGTCTCACCAGAGTCGTGTAAAAATGACACGCTCGTTCACTCATGGTTTTTCCGCTCAAGACACTCTCGTGAATTTCACTTAGAGACTAGTTCACACGCTTAAACGAAAGATTAAAGATGACGATCCTGAACTCAGATTGCCCCCAGTATTGACCTAGGGTTTATGACAACACTTAAACAGATGCAGATTTCGGAATGCTTCGTGGATATTATGGGATACTCGGACATGTTCACCCTTTTAGAAACAAAAGACAAGTCATTTTATTCCATAGTCGGGAAATGATTACTCTGTGGTCCCTTAAAAAAAACAAATTTTTGTGTTTTTGTTTTGTTGAATGAATGCACAAAAAAATTAAGAAAATTGAACTATGCTCTTATTCACGAATGGAAAAATAACATCAAAAGTTTGTAATCTAAAATGATAAAGGAAGCTAACTACCATAAAAGTTAGAAGAATGATTAAGAAAAGAAAACTACTAAATCGAGAAAACTTCTGAAATAGTGATGTTGAACAGTCCGATGCCAACGTGTTGAAGACTGGAGCTGTTGACCGTCGGGGCGCCATTGACCATGATTGTCTTCCTTCCAAGCTTCTAGTAGGCCCTGTAAAATGTTTGAACTAGGAATGCCTATGGGTTATGTAGGAAGTAACTGGGCCTGAGTCTTCGTCAAACTGAGAGTGAAGTGCATAGATTAGAGTGATTCCTAGACTAGAACGGACATGTAGGCCTGAATCCAGAAATTGAGCAAACAAGCTGAAAGAAATCACGTGGACCGTGAATGGGCCACTGGGCCGAGGGATAAGCCTTGAAGTCTAGATTCGTTTGATGCTCTTGTTGGGCCTTGAAGCCGGAAACTGGAATGAACGAATTATGCAAACTATCTTGGATTCAAATGTTTTATGGGCCGAAATTCTGGATTGAGAGCGAAGCTCATGGGCCAAAACTATGAATTGGTCTGTGGGCTCAAATGGAATGAGTTATGAGTGTGGTACTTGGGCCAGAATGATTGCTCTATATGTGAACTGGAATTTGGGCCGAGTGATTTTGGTTGGGCCTAACAGATGACACCTAGATCTAAGGTTTTGGGTTAGGGTCATGATAAGAAGTCGACCTAGACTAGAATGAGCCCTTGGGCCGGAATGTGTTTGGGCCTGAAGTAAAGCACAAGAGCTGGAATGGTCCCTAAATCACAAATGGGCCTAACTTTCTTCGGGACTTGTGAGTTATTTCAAGTTCAGGTGGATTTCTTTTTATGGGCCTAGAACTAATTGGATAATTCAAATTGGGCCAGAAGAGAAATCACCCGAGTCTAGGCTTTTGGGCCGAAGCCCGAACGACTCACATGTTAAACCAAACAGGGCCTCTGGGCCGCAAACAAATAGAGCTGCCAATTCGTGTTGGGCTAGGTTGATGTAGGAGAAGTTCCTATCAATCTCTAGGCTGGATAGTGGGCCGATCATACAAGCAAACAAGGCCCGCACAAATTCAACATGTCCTCACTTGACGTTTAAATCAAACCGGGTATGGATCGATCCGGAGAGGTACTTGGGGCGCGGGTCCAGGTCACCACAAAGGAATAGGGCTTGCACGCTATTCTCTTTGGGCTTCCCCACTCTTTTCACATCACCTGAAGGTGTGCGTCTACGGTCGGGTCTTTGACTGACCAAACAAAGGGCTAGGTAAGGGCATTGCCAGGAAAACGCTTGGGGCTAAGGCCCATGTATTAAGGGGGTGTGGTTAGACGACACCCTCCTCTTTTCCCCCGCTTTTTCACATCACCTAAAAGGTGTGAGTCCCTGACAGGGGACCCTCAAACGGGTCCCGGGGTGAAATCGGTTTACGTGGACCCTCGCTCTCATATGATGCAAAAGTACAGAAATTTAAATTGAGCACAAAAGTAAACAAACAATGTAATAAAGCCATAAATAAACATTTTCGAGTTAAGCCCTCTTTCTTAAAATTAAACAAGTTAAAATTAAGAAGTTAGTCCCCAGCAGAGTCGCCAGTCTGTGAGCCTCGATTTTAAACCCTATCCTATGTTGATTAAGTGGATTAGGATCTAACCGGGTTTTAGGTCCACTTATAACCTAAGATTAGTAACTATGTCATATAACCATAATTATTAAAACCTAAGTTAGCTCACTGGAACCTATTGTGAGTCGCCACCTAATTTTAACCTAGATCAAATTAGGAAAGGAGAGTTCGGGTTTGGGGGCTTGATATTCGACTTAATTAGGGTTCAATTACTTTCATTACCCTTCCTAGGTCGTTTTTCCTCTACTTGGTTTATTTACGGCTTTCTATAAAGTTGTTTTTAACCTGGGTGCGTGCTTCTGTTTTTTTATTTTTTAACGTTTTTTGACAGAAAATTAAAGTGAAATTGAAAGTTACCTAAACTAGGGTTTCGGAGGCAGAATTAGGTCAAATTTTTATTTCGTCTGTAGCCACGGACCTAATGTCCGAGACCACGGACCCCAGTTGAATTAAGTGATTTCAAAAACAGAACTAAAATAAAAATGCAAACTTGAAAAGTCCGGGGCCACGGACAGGGTGTCCGTGGGCCCGGACATGTGTTGACGGAAACCCTAAAATTTGAAAAATTGAAAAAATATAAAATCCCGCCACCGTCTGTGGGTGTCCGTGGTCACGGACAACCCGTCCGTGGTCCCGGAAAATGAGTCTGAGGTCACGGACAACCCACGGACAGTGGGTTTTCGATGGTTCCCGAGGGTGTTTTGAGCTCAAATTTTATGGGTGTGTAGCCTGAAAGATTTTAAACACGTTGGTAACTAAAAGAACTCAATTTGACATCAAAATTAATACGAAACTTAGTAAACAAGTAACAAGGCAGTAGCTAAAACGATTAGCGATACAGAAGCGAAACAAAGTTAGTTTAAGCCCAAATTTTGAGGCAAGACTGGTAATGTCGTGGGGAGTTAGGAAAGTGAAATTTCTACCTATTTTACCTTCGGATTCACGATGATTCTTCACACCGGGATTCGTCGAGTGCTCCGTTGATGGCAGACCCGAAGGGATTTCGAACCAAGCTTCTGGTTGTTGGTTGTTCTTGTTGTTCTTCACGTTTTGGAAGTGTTTTTGTGAGGTTTTGATGATTATTGGTGCTTTGGGGATTGGAAAACGTGTCTAGATGGTGATTTCGGGGGATTTTCGGTATGATTCGGGTGGCCGGGTGTTGGAAAACGTGAGAGAGAGAGAGAGAGAGCTGTGCTTTCTATCTTCCTAGGGTTCTTGAACATATGAGATTCTCATTTTATCAAAAAAACTATCCCCTTATATAGACTTTCTTAAAGATAAAGAAAATCTAGTAAAAAGTAAGATTTTTTGATATTTTAATTGAATGACTTCCCAAAGGAATTTTGCTGTGAAATTTTAACCACGTGTCAAGGATGGAAATTATGAATTTTCTGAAGTGGAATCGGATTTTTTAAATGTTGGAATATTTTTAAATTGAATTTCTCATCAGATTCAGTCAGAAATTGCTAGAAAATTATTGGAAATTCGAAAAATCAAAATTCCAACGCCATTATTCTTAAAATGTCATCCTCTATCATGGGTTAAAACATCAAAGCATTTCAAGCTGATTTGGGCATCTTTCGGAGGAGAGAGAAAGCCTATAGGAGGTCTCAGGAGCCTTAAAAATTACGAAAACACCCTTGACAATGACGAAACTGCTCCTCATGCCCTGGAATGCGCCGATCGAGCCGGAATCCCTCATTACTCGATTAAATGCCCCTCACAACACCAAAACCTTGTAGACCCTAACCAGGGGGGTCAAAATTTTGGGTATAACATCTTGCAAATATCCTTGGAACCAAATGGGTGCTTAAGACAAAAAGGAAAGAAAGTGGGGTCATTGAGATAAGAAAGGTCACATTAGTGGCCAAAGGATACAATCAAGAAGCTGGGGTGGACTATACAGAAACTTTCAGTCCAGTTATTAAGCCTACACCTATTAGGCTATTACTCTCACTTGCCACCTTTAGAAATTATCCTATCTCTCAACTTGATGATCAGAAGGCCTTCCTCCATAGAGACATTCAAGAGGACATCTACATAGAGCAACCTCCTGGGTTTCAGAATCCTATCTACCCCACTCATGTTTATAAACTCAAAAAGTCCTTATATGGACTAAAGTAGGCCCCAAGGACCTAGTTTTCAAAACTAAGCTCATGTTTTTTGGACATTGGTTTTACTATATCAAAGGCAGGCAGTTCTATATTCATCTATAGTAAAAAAGGAGACATACTATTTCTACTTGTGTATGTTGATGATCTTTTCCTCACAGGTAACTCTCCTCACACAATTCAGAAACTGATCACTCATCTTGCCACATGTTTTCCTATAAAGGATCTAGGTCCATTCACTATTTTCTTGGGGTGGAAGTTCATAGAGACACTACGGGCCTTTATCTTAGCCAGAAGCAATACATACACTCCCTTCTCACTCAAGCCAAACTCACTCAGTATAAGCCTGTTCAAACCCTAATGAATATTACATTCAACCATACCCAAGAAAACTCATACCCTTTCTTAGATATAACTACCTATCAAAGCTTACTTGGTGGCCTACAGTACCTTGCCCTAACTAGACCGGACATATCCTTTGCGGTTAACAGGTTGTGTCAGCTTATGCACAAGCCTAAACAATCCCATTGGCAAGCCCTCAAACGTCTGCTACGTTACCTCAATGAAACTCAAAACTACATCCTACACCTTCGTTTAAACTCGCCCACTGTTCTCATTGCCTATGTTGATGCCGACTGGGCTAGTAGCCCAGAAGACCGCTGATCTACAACTGGTTACTGTATCTACTTAGGGCACAACTTAATTTCATGGCAATCAAAGAAACAATCAACAGTAGCTCATTCAACTATAGAGGCAGAATATCGGTCTATGGTAAACGCAACTTCAAAAATTACATGGATTCAGCACATAATCAGCAAATTAGGGTTTCGGCTCAATAAACCACCAAGACTATGGTGTGACAATTTGGGGGCTACATACCTGGCCGTGAATCCCGTTTTCATTCCTGTGTGAAGCATATCGACTTGGACTTTCATTTCGTCCGTGAAAAGGTTGTGGCTGGATCTCTCTCGATCGGGTTCCTTCATGGAGAAGACCAAATAACTGACATCTTAACGAAGTCGTTGACCATAGCTCGACATCTTTCTTTGCGTTCCAAACTCGGGCTCACCAAGTTTGAAACGAGGGGGAATACTAATGTACAAACTAAGGCCCACGATATACAAGCCCAAAGTAAATAAATGAGTTCATAATACAGCCAGTCCATAGGCTTATTACATACATATACCAGTACTATAAATACACATGTACAAAACCCTACAATGAATGAATGAGAATGTTTTGTACTCATTTCCCAAAATAACTCTTTAGGCTGCTCAACAAGTACTTGGTTTGATACGGCTCATATTTGTGCACTAATAACTATTAATTCACACATCTCCACCTATATTTTATTTTATAAACGGGGTTAGTGGCGGCCCTAAAGGAATGTGTTGGATTATCGTATATCATGGTGGCGGTTGTTGCTATTTTTTCCTCAATTTTAAGTGATTTTCATGCTCATTATGGTTTAGGTCTACCTTTCTTTATTAACTTTTGCTTTATCTGTTTAAAGTTATGATTATTAGCAACACCAATATATGTTTATGTAGTGTCAGCTGTATGATAGAGAAATTGAGAGCAAGGAAATGAAAGAGAGCATGAATGAACTTTGTGGCTTACTTCGGCAGAGTGAAGCATGAAGTAAAGAAGTTGGGATGGAGGGCACAAACCTCCACTTACCTGGTGTGCAGTGCGCCAAGAAGTTGAGACCAAAAATCATAGAAAGAAGAACAGAATGAAGAAGAAGGGAGATTCAGGTACTGAGCCCTGGCAGATTTTGGGTAGTACAAGTGCTCAAACTATAATCGACATAGAAGGTTGACAAAGGAGAATGAATGAGGAAGGCAGAGGCGCGGCGCTTAATTGTTCAGGAAGGAATGACGAGAATAAACCATCCCTAGAGGGAAAAGGCGTTCATCGAACGGTCAAGGGGTACGATTGGCATTTTTACCAAAAATGCCAGAGGAGGAAATGCCACATATATGCCACAGGAATGCTAACTTCGAATGCACCTTTAGTTTGGACTGGCGTGATGACGATGACAGATCTTGAACTATAAGGTGGTTTGGTGAAGTAATTCTTTTTCATTATAGCTAGTAAAATTCACTCATCCACTATGAGTGTCTTAATTGTGTTGAGTATCAAATATCATTTAATGATGAAAAAAGTTGTGGTGGCGCATTATAACATATTTGAAATATTAATATGATTTAAAATAATTTTGTACTCCGATGATTAGTAAATTTGTACTACAAATAGTGACACCTTTTATGTTACCCAAAAATTAGACAGCACCAAATATATTCTTAAAAATATGAAATTGCCTAAGAAATAAAAGAATTATTTTAATGATTTGTATGTGTGATATAATAGGTATTTATTGCAAACTTATTTAATATATAATTCTTTACATAAATATTGGTAATATATGGTCTAAGATATACATCACCAATTTTATTTCTGTTTATATGACATTTAGAATTAGATTTAATTTTAGTTATAACACATATTCTATTTATATCAGCATAAAACTGTATAATTTAGTATTTTTTTAATAAATGCTTAAAAGATACATTTTCATAATTCTGTAAAAAGTTTAAAAATATAACAAATTATAAGCAAGCACTGAAAATATAACGTCAAATGTATTTGGGCATAAGACAACCTTTGTTCAGCATGGATGTTTTGCAGTTGTTTTGGTCTGGTTATTTTGTAGCTGTTTTATATGTGGTAGTATATTATTGGAGGAGAACGTATGACCCTGTGGGACCCACCCATTCATGCCACATAAATGCTATCAAATATGCCAAAGGCAAATGAAGCGTACTCAAGTTTGATATCATTCCGTGAGAGCGTGGATTGAATTGTTTACAGCGTCCTAAAAGATTGCATCATGTTTGTTAAAGATAAGGTGAGCAATTTCAACACGATCCGTTTGAATAATACAAATCTAGCATGAAATTTTTGGGTTTATGTTTTAAAATTTGACATGATTATCTTTGGCATATTTGATAACATATTTGTGGCATCAATGGGTGGGTCCCACGTGGGTCCTACGTTCTACCCTAATAATATATTGTCACATTCAAAACAGCTGCAAAACAGCCAGACCAAAACAGGCGTAAAACAACCATGCCAAACAGAGCCTATATTAACGGGTTAACCTGGACACGACCCCTTTATTAATTGTATCAGGTTTTGAGCTTAATATGTGTAATCCACTAACCAATCTAAGTAATTTATATTAAATAAATATATTTATAAATTAAAGATTAGTTATTTTAGTTAAATATATTTAATATTAATAGAATATATAAATATTAAAAATCAATTAATAATATCATAGAATTACAAAAAAATATGTTAATTAATCAAATTATTTTCTTATATGTATAATTTAATATGTTACTAGGGTTGAGTTTAATGTGTGTGGATTTAAGTTTCATATTTGGACACAGTTAATTAAGTAGAGTCATATCAACCCATTCAATAGATGAGTTGAATTTGAGTTTTATATTTGGACACAATTAATTAATTAACACAAACTTCAAACCAATATTCAGTTTTAACACATTTAACATCAAGAAACGAAAAAAGCAACAAAAAAATTTAGAATGAAATATAAGAAAAGTTGCACTTCGTTCATTGCCTAGGAGTGTCAAAATCGGGTTTCAGGTCGGGTTGAGCTCAACCCGACCCTGACCCGAAAGTAGTTTAGGTCAACCCGAACCCGACCCAAACCCGGAGCGGGTTATATTTCTTCAACCCGAACCTGACCTGTTTTAAAAACAAATTGATTGTACTTTTAAAATTTTGGATTATTTAATAATTAAATATAATACTTTAATATTAATTATTTATTATAAACTATATTTAATCATAAGTTACAGATTAAATGTTTATTTTAGTCATAAATTAAACATTAAACACTAATTTAAGTCATTAAATATAACATTTTTATTTTTAATTAAATTTTTTCGAGTTACGGGTTAGCGGGTTCAACCCGAACCTGAACCTTATTCAATGACCCAACCCGAACCCGACCCGAAAATCTTTTCGGGTCAAAAATCTCAACGCAAACCCGACTTTTTAAGGGTCGATTTCATATTGGGTTTTGGGTTCGGGTTAAGATTGATATCCCTACTTGTAGGTGTCTCCGTCGTCATCATCCATTTATTAAGTTTAGACGCTACGATATATATGTCACTATATCATTGGTCAATCATAGTGAATTATGACATGATAAAAAAAACTGTAAAATTAGTGTTTACTAACAAAATACAATCTTCTTTACCTTTGCTTTTCTTTTTGTTCCCTGCCACCCCAAATCTTCATATATAATTTATACAATTATTTTATCAAATTATAATTATTTTCATATATTTAATCAATTAAAACAAACAAAAGTTTTAATAAATAAATTTATTTGTATTCATAATATCATTAACAATTTTTTATTTGAAATTACTCAAACTATACATAGTTTATAAGAATATATATGTGAGATATTTTTTGTTTAAATATCAAACTTTTTATTATTTTCTTTTTTTATTAGTATTTTGATTTGTAAAATATTGAGAATTTTGAATATTTTTATTATATGATATTTATAAAGTAAATAAATTAGAATTTTTTATATTAATATTAAACTTTATTATTACTATTAGATTTTTATCTTAATTCCAATAAAAGTTTATCATTATTAGAGTATTAAAAGGAAAAAAGCTAAGATTATTAGAAAAAAATAGTTTGGAAAATAATATGTAAAATTGATCAGACTATCTTCTTCTACATTTCACCTTTCTATTGTTATTAATAAAAATATAAAAAATTTGACTTTTTACTTCACTGTGGCTCCTGCAAAATAAACCACTTTTCATTCTCAAAAATAGATTACCCCTTTTTTTGAAATTTGAAAAGCATATTACCAAACCAACTTCCTTTGAGAGGAGCAATCTATTTTGAAGGTTGAAAGTATAACTAAGTAATTAACCAAAAGAGTAAGACCGGAAAAATAGTGAGAAAATGCAAGTAAAAAGGGGGCTAACTAATGAAATAAATTTGTTTTAATAAATAATAAAAGGGGACCCAACTAATCTAACTTTTTTCGAGCAAAATGAAAATGAAAACCCAAACACGGGAAAGCTGGCAAATAGCACGCGCCGCTGTTTTTACCTACAAGTAGGCGCCGCTCCAGCACTACTGGACAACCAAATCGGGTCGACCTTTTGCACTTTTTTATAGTTTTTGGGACCAAATTTATCTATGCAAAGTCAAAAGGACACAATACATGTGGATTGGACACGATAAAAAGGTTGGTGAATCGACCAGACGCAAAAGAATGTACTAGTATATTGTAATGAAGGTACGATGGGCAAATTCTATTATACAACCGGTTGTACGGTGAGCATCGTACAACCGTTCATTTTAAATTCAAGCCTTGTTTAAGTTTTTGTATTGATGTTCATATTGATGTAAAAGTTACATGTGTTATTATAAAAGTTGTTCAACTTTACATGATGATTGTTCAATTAATTGTGAAGATTGTTCGAGAGTGTACATAAGCATTGTACAACCGGTTGTATGATAGTCGGATTGGGTATGATGCGGCTGCTGCTCGGGATAATCTGAGGCATTTATATCGTCTGGAACTTTTTGTGGGCAGCAGTATAGTAGTCAGGGGCGGACCCACATGGGGTCCAATGGGGGCCCGGACCCCATAGCATTTTATAAAAAAAAATTTAAAAATTAAAACCTAGTATATGTATAATAAAATGACATATATAACAAATAGTGATAGTGGTGCAGTGGTTAAAAACTAGCAATCTAGGGGTCTGGAGTTCGACTCCTCCTTGTCACACACTTGGTTTTGTTTTTACACAAACAAAAAAAACGCTTAAAACAGGCCAGCATAGTAGTAGATAGTTACGATGATGTGTACAAGTCTAAATTAATTGAGCACGTGGTTGATATGATATGAATCGTTCAGTTTACCTTCTTTTTTTTTTTTACAATTTCATGCAATTGCATTATATTTTTGTTAATTCATAAAATGTCACTAAAAAGTCGTAAAATGTCACTATTTGTAAAATTTCATGAAACGTCACCATAGTCATTGACCAGATGGAAAAAACAAAAATACCCCTATTAGTTAATAAAGTACTTTTAAAGTTCATAATATACCCCTAAGTGTTAAATTTTTTACAAAATTCACAAAAATGTCAATATACAATAAAAATTAAAAAAAAATAAAAATATGAAAAAATGAAAATATCATAGAATATTAAAACAAATAAATATTTTATTTTTTAAAATTTATTTAATACCATAAAAATAATATTGTGTTCTAAACAAATAATTATATCAATTTTTCTATTAATTAAATATCATAATTTTTACCACACATTTTTAATTATTATTTTCTATCCATTTAAATTGTTTTGTCAAAGTAAGTATTTTTTTATTCTGTTGAAAAATTTTAAAAATTAAAATTTCTAAATATAATAATTTATTTTAAAGAAATAATTTAAATTGATAGAAAATAGTAATAATTAAAAATGTATGATAAAAATTATGGTATATATTTGGTATAAATTATATAGGGGTGTTCATTACCGGTTAACCGGATTTTTGGTTAATCGGAAACCAGTTAACCGGATTGTCGGTTAGTCAAATTTGATAACCGTAACCGATTCATTTAGAAGCAGTTAACTGGTCCCGGTTAATTGTCGATTTTGGTGCGGTTTTACCGGTTTAACGGTTAACCTAAATGATGTAGATTTATGTGTTTTTTTAATAATTAGTAAACAATGTGCGGTTTACCGGTTTTGGTGAGATATTAAACCGGTTAACCGCCGATTTTGATAACATTTTATTGGTTTTGGTATAATTCTAACCATTAACTATATAATTGTATGTATTTTTTTAGTAAATCTAATAATTAATCATATAGTTTTATACTTATATTCAAAACGATTAAAAAATTAATAAACAGTTTTTCGGTTAAGCGGATTCATCAAAATCAATAATCAGAGCCAGAACCGGAACCAGGAAACTAAACGGTTTGGTTAACCGAACCGGCAAACGACTTCAGTTAACCGGATTTCCGGTTTAGGTTTCAGTTTGGCGGTTCCGATTTTCCATGAGCACCCCTAAAATAAAGGTACTTAATTGGTTTAAATTATTTGTGTAGAACACAATATTCTTTTTATGATATTGAATAAATTTTAAAAAGTGAAACATTTATTTTTTTAATATTTTATGATATTTTCATTTTCTCTAATTTTTTATATTTTTTATAATTTTTATATTTTTATTGTATTTTGATATTTTGTGAATTTTTTAACATTTATGGGTATATTGTGAACTTTAAAAGTACTTTATTAATTAGTAGGATATTTTTGTTTTTTTCATTTGGTCAATGACTATAGTGACATTTCATGAAATTTTATGAAAATATAGTGACATTTTACGAAAAGTACTTCAAATCATAACCGTCCAAATGTTTTCAATTTTACGTATTCATTAACCTTGGTTTTTACGTATCCCCGATGATTTATAAACGTTTCCACTGATAATTAGAAACATGTATATAACCTTCTATACTCATCACTATTTTAAAAAGATGACACTAAGTGTTATACATCTTGTCCTATGTTCATTCTTATCAAGTCATTGTGTAGAAGCATATTTTCTAACTCTTTTATTAATTTATAAAGCTTGACAGATTGATAAACTTGAAGGTTATAAACATTTGAAAACAATAAACTGAGTTGTTGAAGTCGATTTTACATATTCATTAACCTTAGTTGTTACATATCCACGATAATTTATAAATGTTTTCACTAATGATTAGAAACATGTACACAACCTCCAATAATCGCTTCTATCACTAACTGTTATACATTTGTTCCTTTGGTCGTTATTATTAAATCATAGTATATAAGAATATTTTCATACCATATTTATCAGTTTACAAAGCTTAACTGATATTTATAAAGGTTTCACTGATGATTATAAACATGTACACATGCTATAAACGTTTGGACACGATAAACTAAGTTGTTGAAGTCGACTTTATGTATTCATTAACCTTGGGTGTTACGTATCCATGATAATTTATAAACATAATCCACTGATTATTAGAAACATCCACACAATCTTCAATAATCGTTTCCATCAGTATTTGAAAAAAGATGACACTAACTAATATTTACAAATAAGACAAAAAGTAGTATTTTGACTTATCTTATTTTGAGTATTCTTAATATACCTCAAAAGCTTAATATTATTATTTATTATTCTTCCCAATTCTTAAAATGACTTAATTCGTATTGAAAATAAATTTTGTATGATATAATATAGTAAAATTAGAAGTAGTAAATAATAAACTATAATATTTTGACACATTAACCTAAATAGATTATTATAAAAACTTGTAGTAATAGTCTACTTGTATAAATGAAATAATCTACAAAGCTATTCGTAATCACCAAATTACTTCATGAAGTCACTTTTTTTTGTAAAAAAAATTAATTGATTTACAAAAAATTCAAAAAACTGTTTCGACCACTCATCAGAAATGAAGGGTGCGATAGATACGAACAACAGTTTAATGATCATCAAGATGCCAAAAATGTAAGATTCGAGGTAAGTTGTAAAGCAGTCAGAATATACCTGACGACCGAATACACAAGGGATGACTGACCAACGGCTACAATAGAGGTAACTGACCAGCGGTTCTGCCTTCTGTAGCCTGCTGCATGCTGCCATGAAATGCATTTTTTTATGTTTTAACTATCTGATGATGGTTTTTAGGGTGTATGGTAACAGGGTAATCTTATTTTAACTCATCTATATTTTATAATGTCACCACTAACTATAGATTTTTAGGATTCGTGGTTTAGATTATAAACCCTTCATTACAAACCCAAAAATAAGTCTTTGACGTTTGAACTTTCATAGGTAATTTTTAAGGGTGTGTGGTGTAAGTAATCTTTTTTTTTTAACTCGTTCCATACTTTATGCAGGCAAGTATAAGAATGTTGGGAAGTGATGACGTTTAGCTAATTGTATTTTACTTGGATTTAACTTTTAAAATCTATTTTTATTTCATATACTTATTAGAACTTTTTGTAAAAGTTATTCTTATGCAAAGCCACTAAATAATTGTAACACATGGCTTTAAATTAAGATAAGACTTTCTAGACAATTTTTTAACAAAATTTTTTGGTAGTTATTGAATTTTAAAATAATAAAATTGTTTAATTTAGTGCTTTATGTTCTAATTATTTTTTAAAAAATTTAACAAGTTTAATTTAGGAACTTTATACTTAATCTATAATTTTTGACTTTTTAGGCCGTGAAGTTGAAGAAAAATGGTGTAGAAAAGGAGCCATAATATCAAAGTTAATTTAAAGAAAAGTGCTATTGATGTGAAGACCACCAAAAATAAAAGAATGGGGAATTTCATGAGATACCCCTGGTTTGAGCTAGTTTTACAAAATATTCCTGAGATTTTATTTTTATTACAAGATACTCTTGAGGTTTCATTTTTTTTACGATATACCCTGAGATTTTATTTTCATTACGGTAATACCCATAAGATTTCAATTTTACTATAAGATACCCCTTCGTTCAGATTTTGATACATTTTTTTCATATCCCAATTTACTCTCACACCATATACCCCTACAATAACCTCATGGATATATATGATTAAAGTTTTGTTTGAATAAAAATAAAAATTAAATTATTTTGAAAAAAATATAAATTATTAAGGTGTTACGTAGAGATGACTTAAAATTGTAAAAAAAAATTATAACAATAATATGAAAAATATGAAAAGTAACAATTTCATATAGTACATTAAAAAAATTATTATTATATTTAGAAAAATGAAGTATAAAACCATAAAAATATGATCATTTCTCTTGTAATAATTGATATCAAATAATAAATTTACTAATAAATATTTACTATAATTCATAAAATTATTTAATAATATTTTATATTTAATGTAATTGTTATAAAGTTTTTATGACTTCAAGTCACCACTATAATAATTGTTATATTATAATAATATATATTTTTTAAATAATTTAGTATTTTGTTGTTTAGTCATTTCTATTTATTGTAAACTTTTAAGGTTCTAATTATTTTAATTTGTTTTTATAATTTTATTTTTATTTTTTAATTGAATCAAAATTTAGTTGATCTTTAATTTTTATGTGCATTTGGTGCGAAAGTAAAGTGGGGATATGAAAAATATAATATACCAGAATCTGAACAAAGGGATATCGCGTAATAAAATTGAAACCTCAGAGGCATATCGTAAATGAAAATGAAATCTCAAGGATATATCATAAAGAAAATGAAACCTATAGATATCTCATAATAAAAATAAAACGTTAGAGGTATCTTGTAAAATTCATATATCTGTGAAATTTTCCAAAAAAGAAAAAGAATGAATTGCATATTAATGTTATGTCATGATTGGCTGAAAATCAATCGGTCGCTGACGTCACATAATCCACGCCCGTTGTTTTTACCTACAAGTAGGCGCCGCTCCAGCACTACTAGACAACCCAATCCAGTGTAGTATAATTTTGAAATTTGAGACTCGGTCTCTATCGTCGACCTCCGGCTGTCATACTTTCCACTTTCTTTAGTTTTTGGGACCAAATTTATTTTTGTCAAGCGAGGACACAAAACATGTGAATTATAATACAATTAATAAGATGGGACACAATAAAAAGGTTTGTGAATTGACCAGACGCAAAAGAATGTAATACTACATTGTAATTATTCCTGATAATTTAGGTCATGAGTCGGTTGATATCAATCCAAACTCAACTTATTTATTTTGACTAACCTTACCCAATCTAAAAATAAATTAATTAACAAATTATGACCTTAACCCAACCTGTAAAATTTTTTAAACCCTAAGATAACTCACCAAACCCATTTTAAAGTAAATAATACCCCATATTACTTAACATATTGATAAATATCACATTACGTGAGATTAATTATATACATTTAAGTACAATATATAGATATTTTAACAGACCGCTTTTTAAAGTACAAAAACTACTTTTCACAGCCCTTAAATAGCATTACATAATACATGTAATTGATATAATCACATTCCTTGCATAGCATTTGATAGATCACTTTTCAAAATACACTAGCTACTTCTAGAACTTAATAGATATAAAGTACTATACTTATCCTGCTATAATATCATTCACATAATACTTTATACTTTTGTTTACCATTCTACATCATCTAAACACACCAGTTGTGTTGTATCATTTAAAAAAAAGTCAAAAAATAAATATCATTCACAAAAAAGCAACATCCTGAAGTAGTTATCTTCACTACAGTAACTGCAGAGCTGGTTAAGTCAAACTAAACAAATAAGTTGTGAATTCAAAACTTTTAAAATAATTGTTTGATATGTAGAGTTGATTGGGCTGTTTTTTCAATTAACATAATGAAGTGTGTGATATTTTGAAAGGTTGGATAGTTCAACTGGACTTGTGCTATAATATTTTCTGATTAAGATTAAGGCGTAGTTTGGTATGAAAATAACATATATATATATATGTACATTAATATTTTTAATTATTAATAACTATATTTTTGGGTTTTGGATTTAGGTCATGGGTTTGAATCTCTACCCTCACCTAACCCATAAAATTAGCTTATTACCCTACCTAGCCTAAAAAATAAATGGGTCAATAATAAAGACCCTGACCTGCAAAATTATAGTTAGATTCGAGTTGGGTTTTGGGTGGATCAAAATTGATCCAATGAAGGTATGTTATGGCTGCTGCTCGGGAACTTTACGTGGGCAGTATAGTACTCACCCCGTTCAACAATATCTGTCATTTTAGAAACTTGCAAACTTATTAAGAAAGTAAAAATAATGACACATGTACTTCTACTTTTTACTTTTTCATCTAGATAATAATTACTTTTATGTTGAATAGTAGGGTTAAAAGTGGAAAAAGTGTGTTCAAAAGCTAAAATAACACATTTTAAAATAAGAATCACATTCTAAAACACAGATTTTAATCTGAGAGAGTAGTAGATAATTAGCTTGATGTGTACAGGGGTGGCTCTTGGCATGTCTAAGAGGTGACATGGAACAGGGCCGCCAATTTTAGGGGGCCCCAAATTTTTTGGGACCTATTTTTTTAAAGTAGAGTAAATTATCTTCTAGTTTATATAATAAAAAAACTATGAAGTTTTGTAACCTATTCAATATAACATATAAATAACAGATGATTGAATGTAGGGGTGGCAATTCAGGCTAATGGGTCAGGTTGAAGCTTACCCATACCCGACCTGATTAAAATTGAATTGACCCATACCCGACCCAATAATATTCGGGTTACAAATTATCAACCCATACCCAACCCATATAAAATGATTAAACCCATACCCAACCCGTTTAACCCAACATAATTAGGCTATGCAAAATTTAAAAGACCTGGAATTAAATTTTTTATATGATTGCTCAAACGGAGTTACAAATGAATGAAATCATACATTCAATATGGTAGATATTCCAGAGTTTTCATTATCCTCTGTCTTTTTTCTTTTTCCACATACATGACATGCTTAGTGGCACTTAACAGAAGAAGGGGATGTGTACGCGTCTGGGCCAAATATAACTGTATTTTCTCCTTCAGAATATAGAATCAAAACATAGACAAAAATCTTCAGAGTACAGAAGAGATAGGACCACAGTGGGAGCTGTGGAGGAGAGAGCAGCACACTGTCTTTTGACAATCCTCATAACGAATACTCTTGTTTTTGCTTTATAAAGAAATACAACAAAGTAGTATTATCAAATAAACAACCTCTCATAAAAAATATACTACATAATCTGTATTATACTAATAGTAGGTTAGCACTTACTTAGTAATATATTTTTATTTTTATCTAATTATTTATTATTATTTTTTAATAAAATAAATAAACGGGTCGGGTTGACTACGGGTTAGGACTTTAAACCCATACCCAACCCACAAATTTAATAGGCAACCCATACCCGACCCAATAATTAAATGGGCAATAATCGTGACCCAAACCCGCTATATTCGTGTTGGGTATGGGTCGGGTTATCGGGTTGGGTAAAAATTGCCACCCTAATTGAATGTACCAGTATTAAATCTTTTAGCAGACAAATAAATAAAATTATCAATGAAATTGTTTAATATTTCAGTAATATCTATTTTAAAAAATACAAATATATTGATCTTCATTCTTTTTCTATGTAGTCAATGACAACCTCTTCAACTATGTTTTTCTATCCAATCAAGTACTAACGGTTATTTCTTCAAAGATTTTGTTGTGAAATACAAGCAAAATGAATATTTTTAAGTGATTAGTCAATAATGAGTAAACTTCTTCTAGTTTTTCTAAATGGTCATTTTTTGACATTTTATCTCATTACATAACTTAATATACAATTAGCTAAACTAATAATTCTATATTTTATATTTAAATTTTAATTTATAAAGTACTCCGTTAAAATATTAAGCACATGATCCCATGAATTACCGAGTCCATCCACTGTCAATTACACGTGGATGATATGATATATGAATCGTTCAGCCTACAAGATAACCACAATGTTGTTATTTTTTCGTATCCTTTACAGGTGTAGTACTCAATTTGTTTTGTTTTTTTAATGGAATGGTGTAGTAATCAGTTTTTTTCTTCTTTTTTTTCGAAATAGGTGTAGTAAGTTAAATAATAATCCAACGTGAGAAATGCATAAAGAACATTTAAATATGTGAACAAACTGAACAGTCATGTCGCGCCTCCATGATGAGCTCCTTTAAGTTAACTCCTTTTATATTCATTATCAAATATAGTAATGAGTTCATCAATCTCTCTTGCATTTACTGATTTTTTAAAATCTTTAATAACTATAATATTACCTCAACCTTTTTTATTTATCCATTTTGTCCAATCGGGACCATCTGTACAGATTTAAACATACCTGTAGTGTACCGATAATGTGTAGTAATTTTTTTAAAAGTATTCACTAGTTTATCGAATCAAGAAGACGGTCTCTAGTCTAGTCTATACTAAAATCTAACTAACTAACTAGTTAAGAAACTAAAATAATACTCCCTCCGTCCTGAATTGACCGTCCTGTTTACTATTTGGATATGTCGTTTGACTTCAATTTTTAACATATAAGATAAATTAATTTTGAAAATTTAAAGTTTACATATGATTCCTTACATGATAAACTATATGTTGCAAAATTTAGTTTTATAAAATTATTTTATCTTATATGCTTAATATTGAAGTGGAAAAACGTGCCATAAAGCAAACAGGACGGTCAATTCAGGACGGAGGAGTAGGAAATTGGAGTTATAATTGCATAAGTAATAAGCTAAAACGAAACAACAAAAAGTGATCTTTTTACAAGGATTAGACAGAGGAATCTCGGTCCATTGCTTTTCCTAGTACTCAAATCCTTCTTCCTATGCATTATTCTTATCTTGGATTGCAACCTTATATCAAATTAATTCATGCCCGGTCCCTGCTCACTGATTCTTATTAGCAGTTACCGATTTCTAACTCTCGTTACGATCCTAGTTACTAAAAATGTTAAGGACAAATGTAGTTTAATAGTCGATTAATATGAGGACGAATGATCATATCTAGCTTATCTAGAACTATTCATGTAGTCTATTAAATGTCATAGTTCTCACTTGTAAGCAAACAAACCATTGAACTCAAGCAATTTATTAGATTACGAGAGAACGGTAAACAAAGCAAGGAAAAGTACTACAATCTATATTGAAATAGATAAAATCACAAAGAAAATTGAATTCTCAAACTAGGGATCCATAGCGACCAGGATTCAAACTATCTACTCAGATATGGAGAAGGAAGAAATAACGACAACAGTAATAGAAAGTAGAGAAGAACACCATCAATTCTTGTAGTGGAACCGATGATGAATCTAGTGCTCAATCTCTTGTTGCTTTCCTCCTCTCTATCTTTTGTCCTCTGTAAACTGTTGCGGCTGTGTTTATGTGTTTCGGAGATAGGATGGAGTCCAACCACAATGACCAAATTTCTTATCTTCATGTACAAATTACCTAGTAGAAATAAAAAAGAATGAAAAACCTGTTATATATATATTTAGTGAATGTCCATATTGCCCCTGTGGGTTATCCCTTTCTCTCCATAAATAAAGACCACAGTACTCAGTTGTGATGCGGAATGAAAACCCTACCGCTTTTACTCCTTCCTAAATTCTCTCATTTATAACACGTTATCAGCACGCTCTAAACACAACAAAAAAATGTTATATTATTGGGGGAAGAATTTAGGGATTTTGGGTTAATATTGTATCCATCACCTAATAGATCGGGGGTTTTAGAAACTCACGTTTATGAAGGTCACGAAAATTTAAATAATGGGAGTTTGATTTTGGGTGAAGATTTTCTCCTCAAACATTGATTTTGAGTTTAAAAAAATCCCACTTATGTAGTTAAAAGTAGATATACTAGTTTGAAAACTTTGGAAAATATTAACTCCCATTATATAGTGTCAAATTTATTCTCCCATAATAAATTGAGTGGTAGAATTATTGTGGGAAAATATAAATCCAATAATTTAAAATATTTATGAAGAAACATTTTCACCCAAAATAGAGTAAACAACAAATTTATTCTGCAAAAGTAAATATGCAATAATTTATATATGATTATGGAGAAAACTTTTTCTCCCACAATACATAATTCATGTGGAAAAATTATACATCCTATGAAAAAATTAAATCCAATGATATCCCAAACAAATATTGATTGAAGTAAAATTTTCTCTCAAAACTAATTAACCACGGTTAGTGTGGGAAATATAAATCCAATCATTTATTATATTTAGGAAGAACGTGGGTATTTATTTCTATATGTAAAAAAAAATGTTAAATATTAACACTGTGTAACAAAAATTGTAGCTGCTTTATTTCATCCTCAAACATATAACAAATGTTTACACCAATATGTATGGTAACAAAAGAAATAAAACTAGTTAATTACACCTCAAAAACATCTAATTTTATACATCTGTCAGCAAATAATAAAATCTTGTGATTGTATCTCCCAATTCAGCAGCACAACCATCATCTATTTACTAGTTGGATATGAAATGTCGTACTCAGCAGTTTCCAATATAAGGCCTTTTATTATCAACCTGCATATAGCATTTTTTCCTGACAATATATTGAAAGAACTAACCAGAAGGATTGCTGGATTAAACTCGAAAGCTTGAAAGCTTGAAGGTTTGTACAGAAGAAACTTCACAAACTAGACTACACCAACTAAATACAAAAACAAGACTAACCAACTACAGACCCAGACCGAGAAAGGCTGGCCCAGACCAAGTGGACAGCCCAACCCAACTACTATGCACGAGACTCTAACAATACTCTAACACGCCCCCTCAAAGCTCAGGAGGAATCAACCTGCTGAGATTTGAAGAACTATCACTAAGGATCCCATCAAAACAGAAACATTAACCCACATCTAACTTCAAACCGAACTTTCTCAACCGTAGAGGATAGGCCCGTCCAGGCAACAACTTGGTCAGGACATCGGCTAGCTGATCTTGAGAACGAACAAACTCCATCACCATCAAGCCTTCTTGCAATTTCTGCCGAACAAAATGCACATCAAGCTCTATGTGCTTGGTGCGCTCGTGAAGCACGGGGTTCCTTGCAATATAAATTGCAGCCTGGCTGTCGGATTTAACTGGCACAGGAAGAATGTCCCGCACCCCCAGCTCACTCAAGAGACGTGTGATCCAGGTAAGCTCTGCAGTGACATTCCTCATCGCCCGATACTCCGCTTCTGCTGAGGATAAGGCCACAGTCGTCTGCTTCTTGCACTTCCAGGATAAAGGACATCCTCCAAGCTGAATAACATACCCACTGATAGACCTTCTGGTGTTAGGACAGCCTGCCCAGTCGGAATCACAAAACGCAGTCAATGTGAAATCGTTTCTGTTATTGAAAAACAAACCATAATTCAGTGTATGTTTAATATAGGCCAAAGTGCGAACAGCAGCTTTGTAATGCAATTCAGTGGGGAAACTGAGAAACTGGCTCAACACTTGAATGGTAAAATTAAGATCAGGCCGGCTATGAGCTAAGTAACTAATTTTTCCAACAAGTCTCCTATAAATGCTAGGATCATCCAAAGGTCTCCCTTCCTTCTGAAGCAGTTTAACACTGTATCAGAGGACTAACAGCAGTCTTACAATCCAGACAGTCAAATTCATTTAAAAGATCTTCACAATATTTCCTTTGAGTTAAAATAACACCCTCTGTTGTATGAACAAACTGCATTCCCAGAAAGAAGCTTAACCGTCCTAGATCTTTTCTAAATTGGCTATTCAGACCTCTTTTAACAGAACCTATCAGATTTAAATCATTTCCTTTATCAAGATATCATCACATATACAACAAGGTAACAAACCTTGCTGCCCTTTGAACTGACAAACATGAATAATCATTAAGAGACTGAATAAAACCTAGAGACTTAAGGAAACACTCAATTTTGATGCCACTGTCTAGACGCTTGCTTGAGACCATAAAGAGATTTCTTGAGTTTACAAACCCTACCGCAGCGTTCCTCTTTATGACCTCTAGGAATTTCCATGTAAACATCCTCCCAAATCACATGAAGAAAGCATTATTGAATCAGCTGACTAATCAACCAATTCTTCTTAGTGGCAACTATAATTAAAGCCTTAATAGTTGTAAATTTTACCACCGGTGAGAAGGTCTCCAAATAGTCTACCCCATATTTCTGAGTAAAGCCTTTAGCAACCAGCCTAGCCTTAAATCTCTCTATACTACCATCTGCCTTACATTTCACTTTGTAAACCCATCTACATTTAACAGTTTTGGCACCAGAAGGCAACTCAACCAGATCCCAGGTGTTGTTTCTCTCTAAGGCCTGAAACTCATCATGCATAGCTTTCTGCCACCTCTTATCCTTAACAGCTTCCTCATAGCTGTTGGGTTCTGTGACCTCTCTAGGGTTAACCATACAGCAGAAGTGATCATTCTTTCCTATCAAAAATAAACCTAGAGTCTGTGCAAAATTCCCACTATCTATGATACTACCACTTTCATTCATATTGACAGTGTCATAATCAGAAACATCAGCAGCAACATTAACAAAATTAGCAGCAGCTACTCTATCCCTTAAGATTTCAGAAAAATAGTCAGGATAAACATTAAGGGAATTAAAAGAGGAGTTAAATGAGGAGTCAGAAGAAGGCTTATCTTTTTTCAGGCTGGATGACCCAACAATGTAATCTTGCAAGTAAGAAGGTTGACTTCTGGCCCTCTGGGACCTCCTCAAGCCTTCTTCTGCACTCTCTGTTTGTCCTTCTTCTTCACCTTCTGTTTGTTGAGTAATTGGTGGTCCATCTTCAGCAATCTGCGGGCTTGTTTCTTCTCTGAACAGCTGTTCTGCAGCTGTCCTTGTGGCCTCTCCATCACTTTCATCTTCAGTTTGGGATCTGCTGTCATGGTGCTGCTTGTTTTTGCCAGTGTCATCATTGTAAACAGCAGGGAAAAGATCCTCCTCAGCAGGCTCCACTCCTTCATGCAAGTTAGTAGGGGTACACTCCATGGAAGAAGTCAGGTTAGTTTTAAAAGGGAAAATTTGCTCATGAAAAATAACATCTCTGTTGTAGATGACCTTCTCATGGTCCATGTCATAGAGCTTGTACCCCTTTTTGTTGTGGCCATACCCAAGAAAAACACATTTGGAAGCCCTAGGCAGAAACTTATCATGTTGATTCTTATTGATATTAGCAAAGCAAAGACATCCAAAGGTTTTCAGATTTGAATAATCAGGTTTGGCATCATAAATAATCTCAAAGGGGGTTTTGTTTTCTATGCTAGAAAGAGACATCCGGTTGATAAGATAAGTAGCAGTTAAGATGCTTTCCCCCCAGAATTTTTTAGGCAAGCAAGAATGGAACATGAGGGCCCTAACAGTGTCTAAGATATGTCTATGTTTCCTCTCTGTTACACCGTTCTGCTGGGGAGTGTAAGGACAGGTGGTCTGATGTCTAATACCTTTGCTTTTAAAATAATCAGTTCCTGTTTTTCCACTCCCTAACTCATATGCATTATCAGCCCTAACACACTTAACCTTTTTATTGAATTGTTTCTCCACCATGTTTATGAAATCAACAAGAAGATTAAAAGAATCAGATTTTAGGCTGCAAAGATGTGTCCAGGTGACACGACTTTTGTCTTCAACAATGGTAAGAAAATAGGAGTAACCATCATGCGTTTTTAGATTGTAAGGCCCCCAAAGATCAATATGTATCAATTCAAACAGATCCTTGCTTTTTATTGAACTAGAAGGAAAAGTGAGTCTATGACTCTTAGCTCTATTACAAGGTTCACACAGGAAAATTTTATCCAAATCTTTGTTTTGTATCAGCCCAAGCTTTACCAATTTCTCTTTTGGGACATGCCCAAGTCTACAATGCCACAAATCAACATTTTTCTCATTGTGATGCTCTATCCTAGGAAAAACTTGTTTATCAACCTGAAAACTACTTGACAGAAAATTGACAGATTTCCTAACTTTTACATCACATTGGTTGTCCAAAACATAAAGACCCCCAAGAACCTGCCCAATCTCCACATCCTGCCTGTTTTCATAGCCCTGATACATACAGGAAGTGGAATTAAAACTTAATTTACCATTAAGATCTGCAGATAACTTACTGACTGAAATCAAACCAAACCTGAAACTAGGGACATATAAAACATTCTTAAGGATAATTAAACTGTTAACTCTAATATTCCCAACAATCCTAACAATCTGTGGATGACCGTCAGGCATGCCAACATTATGGGGTTTGTCAAGGAAGGAATAATCATTGAACATAGAGAGGTTGCCACACATGTGGTCCGACGCACCACTATCTATTATCTAATTTGATTTATGAAAAACAGAGTGATCAAAAGCATTAAACAGATTATAAATACTCAAGGTCCAGGAAGCTGATTTAGGAAAAGAATGTTTACCAACGAATCCACAGTTGGATTCGGAGCCGTTTGCGGGTTCCTTGTTACCAGCTTGGGACTTGCTGATATACTCCAGCAATTGACTCACTTGCTCTGCTGTTAGATTCCCATTGAAGGGATCTTTTGGTCCTTCACTCTTCTGCTCAGCAGCCGCATTGGCTTGAGGTTTTCTTTCTTTATTGGTGCGCCAATTACTGGGGAACCCATGCTTCTGGTAGCACCTCTCTTCTGTGTGGCCAACTTTGTTATAGTGGGTGCATTGAGGAACATTTCTTCTGTTGTTATTTCCTTGGTTCCGGAACTGATTCTTTCTTCCTTGGGTAGCAGAGAAGGCAACTGGAGCATCGGTTTCTGCAGCTGGGGTAACCACAATTTTCTTCTGCCTTTCTTGCTGTATTAGGATTGAAAAGGCTTGCTCAACGCTAGGAAGCGGAGTGATCATGAGTATATTTTCTCTGGCTGCGTTGAATCTGTCATTTAAGCCCATCAAGAACTTTATAAGGCGCTGACTTTTGATATAGCTGCTCAAAGCCTCTTCCGTGATGCAGTCACAACTGGGCAAACTAGCGGTGGCATCCAATTCATCCCACAGCCCTCTGAGTTTAGTGAAATACTCGCCAATGGTGTCACTACCTTGAACGGTGGCGACAAGTCTAGTTTCAAGCTCGTACAGACGGGTGATGTCGACCTGATCGTATCGTCGGCAAAGATCCTCCCAGATTTTCGCCGCCGAGGCTCGAAAAAGAACCGAATCTGAGACCCGCTTCTCAAGGCTCATAAAAATCCAACTCCTGACCATATTATCGCATCGTCACCAAGCTTCTGCCCGATTATCGTCTCCACTGGGTTTAGGCAAAGCACCATTGACGAAAACAAGCTTATTCTTGGCGCCCAGCGCAATTTCGACTTGCTGCTTCCATCGTGTGAATCCCGGCCCACCATCGTATTTGTAGGCAAGGGAAAGCCCGGGATGATCTGAGCTTGAGAGATAAAGTTGATCACCGACTTCAATCTGAAGGATTCCCCCACTGCCACTACCGGTATCGCTGGATATTTTTCCTGTGGCTGCATTTTTAGGGTTTTGTGTTTCTGGGTTTGGTGTTTCTGGGTTGTCGTCATCCATGGTTTAGGAACGAGACAATAATAAGAGTGATTATTGCAGAAACAGAAAGACGAAAAATAAGTGGAGCGGTGGCAATTGTTGAAAGCGAACTCAAAAGGAGCGGTGATAGTCGGAACCAAAGTGAACTCAAAGAATCGTTTTTCTGAAACGAGTTCCAGGCAGGGTTGACAACGAAGCGGTAGTATTAAAGTAACGATTCGAAGGGTGGTCGGAATCGAGCTCGAAGAAAGGCGAGTGTAATGAAAGCAAATCAAGAACCGGGAGAAGAAGAGGAAACGAAAGCGGAAGTAAAATCGATAAAGAAAAACTCATCAAGAGCACGATCCCATGATCGCTGCTCTGATACCATGAAAGAACTAACCACAAGGATTGCTGGATTAAACTCGAAAGCTTGAAAGCTTGAAGGTTTGTACAGAAGAAACTTCACAAACTAGACTACACCAACTAAATAGAAAAACAAGACTAACCAACTACAGACCCAGACCGAGAAAGGCTGGCCCAGACCAAGTGGACAGCCCAACCCAACTACTATGCACGAGACTCTAACAATACTCTAACATATATCAATACAGATATATCAATACAATAAAAGAATAGTAAATCTTTGAATGGTAAATATATATATTAACTACTAAATTCAAACTTCAAAAAATATCTGAGTACAATAAACGATTAGTAAATTTACCTTGAATCTTTATATCTTCACTTTAGGGATGTGAAGTTGCTCCTAAAATGTGAGGGGTGCAGGTTAAGAATCCAGTAGAATGAGGCATATATTTTCCCGCGGAATACAATCAAATACAAGAAGAAAAGAAAAGTGAGCATTTTTTGTAAATGCAAGTCACCTCGGATAGATATCGATTGCCCAGCCTGGAGCCAAGCTCTGGCTTCATCAGTGCGTCCAACCCCCCTTTATCCAGTACAACATCAAATATTTCATCCATGAACTGTTTGACAAAATGTACCAAATGGAAGAAACACCAAAGAAAGAAGACTTGAAAGTTATCAAATTGCCAAGCAAAGAAGAAGACTCTTTTTGAAAACCACCAAAAGTTTAGTTTGATTCTAAAATGAACAAGCTCGTTCATTTCAAACCAATTAAGCGTGGGAAAGAAACAGATGAGTAAGATACCTGTATTTCTGTTATGTCCGATGATGATGATCGCAGGAGCGAGAGGAGAGGGTCCCTGAGTTGATGGAGTCATCCCGCTCTGATGGTGAAGAACTTGTCTCAATTCTCCTTGCTGGTAAAATCTCCCATCGTTTAGAGCAAGTCTAGGTGCTTCTGGTTATCGGTTTGGGTTTTCTTTTTCCTCCCCATTTTCTTTACGCCCGGATAGGAAGTGAGGATATGCGACGTGGTTGGCGGTTCAAGATGATAAAAATTTTCCTCATCTTAAAGAAGTTGAAGATGTAGATTTTTTTTTAAATAAAAATAAGATAATGATGATAAAATGTTGCATATTTTTTTTCCAATAGTATCGGTGGGAAGTTTTTTCCTCATAAGATTTGTGGGAGATTTTATTCCCAATAATAACTATTTGCTGGAATATGTAGGTGATAATTTTGGAGGAAACTTTTTTCCTAATAATAACTCTATAGTTGGAAGGTTTTTTTCCTCATAAATAGAACATAAATAGAACGGTTAGTGAGAAAATTTGAGGAGTGTTTTTCTCCCACTACTAACTATATAGTTGGAAGATTTTTTTTTTCTTCTTATATAGTGAGAAAATTTATCAAGTGTTTTTTATTCGTAAAAGTAACTATGTTCTTGTAGATTTTTTTCCTGCAAATAAAAAGGTAATTAATGGTGATAAAATTGGTGAGAAAAGTTTTTGTCCACCGGTAATTCTAGGCCAGAACAATTCGTTTGAGAAATTTGGTGGGAAATTGCTTCCCAATAGTTACTGTATAGTCACAAATTTTGAGGAATTTTTTTTTTCGATACTTACTTTTTGTGGGAATATTTTTCCCCAATAATAACTATAAGGTAGAAGATTTTGCTATAAATGAAAAAGATATTGTGAAAATAATTTGAGAATATTTTTACCCAATAATAATTATATTCTGGAATATTATTCTTCAAAGATGGTTGTGAGAAAAAAAATATTAAATACGTTTTCCCATAATAATTGACAATGAGAAAGAAAGTTGGGGAAACAATTTTACCACAAAAATCAATTTAAAAATATGTGAAGACTCTTCTTTTTTCCAGACTATTTAAATGGGTAATTTATGTACTCAATATTCTTTATAGTTAGTGAGGAAAAAAAATTCTCCCATTTTTATGTCCCAATAATCTAACCTTTTTTTGTAGTGAAATTAACCCTACCATCATTCAAAAAAAAAATCTCGTCTCACATCTACTCACTACTCTTTTCCCTCTCTCCAAAAATATCCTAAGAGAAGTGTTCTGCACCGCCGATCATCATCAGACCTATCTGCTGCATAGATTCAATTGTCATCATCTAATTGGGCGAAACAGATGCACACCCTTCTCGGCACCACATCCATGTCTTCTAATCCCCTAATTTCTTCACTCACGTCCTTGATCACAATCTAGCAATCAGCAATAACTCCACATCCATCTCTTCAATTGCCGTTCAAAACAAAACAAAAAAATGAAAAAAAATCATCATCACATATTGTCCAATTTGGTCAGTGGCGGCCGTATATGATCGTTTAACCTAATTCACAATCCAAATTCGATTGATTTTTTTTTCATTCTCTTTCTTCTTTTATTTTTGTTATTAAATTATATTATGTTTAATAGCATTGAATGGGTTTTTGTTAATATTATTGTTGGATATTAGTATTATGTGAGGCATTGTGTCAGATTTTAGTATCACAACAGGCATTGCGCCAGATCAAAATATCACGTGGGGCATTGCGCCAGAAATCTTTGTCACGTGAGGCATTACGCCAGATCTTATTTATTATTGTATTTTATTTTATTTTTGTTTAAGTTATTATACTTCATAGTTATTTATCTATTAACATGAGGCAACATGCCGGATATTAATGTCATGTGAGGCATTATGCCAGATATTAAATATCACTGAGGCATCGCGCCAGATTCTATTTATTGTTAATTATTTAATTCATTTCGTAGTGTTTAATTTATTCAGTTTCTTTAATATTTATTTATTCATTCATTTATTTATTTCGTTGTTTATTTTATTACGTATCGTGTGAGGCATTGTGCCAAGAATAAAAATCACACGAAGCATTATGCCAGGAATACTTATCATGTCAGGCATTGTGCCATATTTATTTATCACGTGAGGCATCGTGCCAGATTTATTTATCACGTGAGGCATCGTGCCTGATCTTATTGTTATTTAATATTTCCATTTATTATACATTATTTATTTTGTTTTGATATATGGTTCAAATTTTATTTGTTTATTATTATTTATAATGCTTATATCACTACATATGGCATTGCGCCTGTTAAATTTTAATTTGTAAATCATTTAGGCATTATGCCGGAAAGCTTTTGATACTATATAAAAGCGATGTTCTGAAAACGATACATGTATAATCGTTTCTATATATGTTTATCTTATGACAAAAGTGTTTATGAATGGTCAACATTACCAAAATGTAAAGGGCATTGTGCCTGAAAGTTTAATTTTGATATGCTATAAAAGGTATCACACTGAAAACTTTAATTTTGATATAATATGATATTGGAATTGCGCCAGAAATCATTATAATATATTTAAAAGAAATGATATTGAGTAGATCGCTCATCGAAAAGATGGTATAACATCTGGTTAATTCATATGCAGCCGTATTTATATATTTATTTTTGTACGAGATGAGCATTGTATTATGCTTTATGAAGAATCATGATGGTATAGCACCAGTGAAAATTTATGATAGATAGTTGTTCAAAAAAGAAAAAAATCTAATTAAGCGACATTGTATAATAATTGTATGTTCATATGTCAAGTTTTGACCTCTATGATGGTTACATCGCTATATAGGGCATTGTGTCTGTTAAGTTTGATTTTAGTATTATTTATAGAAAAAAGGCACCGTGCCGGAAAGTTTTCAGTTATGATATTAAAATGATGTCATAAAAACAATACCTATAGGATCGTTCCTAATATTTGTTTATTTTATTTATATGACATATTGTAATAATAATTACCATTGAAGAATTTCATTGATGGATGGTGAAGACGTATGTCTTATTGATAGTGTTGCAACATACACAATTCTTAAGAGTAAGAAATATTTTTCTTATTTACTAAACTATGCGCCAAAGGTTACTACCATATCAGGTAGTACGAGTATTGTTGAAGGGTCTGGAAAAACAACCATTACTCTACCTAAGGGAACAAAAATATGCATTGAAAATGTATTATTTTCCAGCACGTCTCAAAGAAACCTGTTGAGTTTCATTGATATACGCCGGAATGAGTATCACATTGAGACGGGGAATGATGGAAATATTGAATATATTGGCATCACAAAAGTGATAGCTGGAAAGAGACAAATGTTGAAAAAGCTAGTTGCTATTTCCTTTGGGTTGTACCCTGCGTATATTAATACAACAGAAATACATGTTGTTGAAAAACTGAAATATTTTGATGATTTCAAAACTTGGCATGACCGATTAGGCCATCCCGGTTCCATCATGATGCGGAGAATTATGGAAAATTCATGTGGTCATATGTTGAAAAACAAAAAGTTTCTTCAACTAAATAGTTTTCCATGTATTGCTTGTTCTCAAGGAAAACTAATTATAAAGCCATCACTAGTTAAACTCGAGATAAAGCCGATTGCTTTTCTCGAAAGGATTCAGGGTGATATATGTGGACCTATCCATCCACCATGTGGACCATTTAGATATTTTCTGGTTTTGATAGATGCATCAACCATATGGTCACATGTTAGCTTATTATCAACCCGTAATATGGCATTTGCAAGATTATTGGCTCAATTGATTCGATTGCGAGCAAATTTTCCTGATAATCAAATCAAATCCATACGCATGGATAATGCTGGTGAATTTACCTCCAAGACCTTCAATGACTATTGCATGTCCATTAGAATAACCATTGAACATCCAGTAGCTCATGTGCATACCCAAAATGGTTTGGCAGAATCTTTGATCAAACGTCTGCAGTTAATTGCAAGACCGTTACTAATGAGATCAAAACTCCCAGTATCTGCGTGGGGACATGCTATATTACATGCAGCTACCTTGATTCGCATCAGGCCAACAAGCTTTAATAAGTTGTCACCATTATAAATGGTTACGGGTCAAGAACCCAATATCTCTCACCTGAGGATTTTCGGTTGTGCGGTATATGTTCCTATACCTCCACCGCAAAGAACCAAAATGGGGCCTCAAAGAAGAATGGGAATATATGTTGGGCTTGAATCTGCCTCAATTATTAGATATCTCGAGCCAACAACTGGGGACTTGTTTACAGCTCGATTTGCTGATTGTCATTTTGATGAGTCACATTTCCCATCATTAGGGGGAGAAAATAAGCAATTGGTAAAGGAGATTACATGGAACGAACCATCATTACTACATTACGACCCTCACACTAAGCAATGTGAACAAGATGTTCAACATATTATTAATCTCCAACAGCTGGCAAACCAATTGCCTGATGCATTTACTGACCTAAATCAAGTGACACAGTCATATGTGCCAGCTAAAAATGCTCCCGTTAAAATTGATGTCTGATGAGTGTAAAATATGAATGGTTTTAGTGGTCTTTAATGTCTAATTTTTATACGCGCATCGATAATATTCCACACTTATCTTATGTTTTCCTTTGGTTTGTTGCTTGTTAAGGCTTGATACCTTTTTCTATGTTAAATGCAGAGAAAAGCCGAGGAAACAGTAGATTAACTCACGAGGGAGATGATGCAACAAACGGGGGTCGAATTGGAGTCAGAACGATGAATTTAGAGGATTTTGAAGGTGTGTCCGAGCTTGTGTCCGAACTTCCAAGCTCGGACGCAAGTCGAGAGTTCGTGTGTTGTGCGTGATGAAATGTCCGAACTTCAGTCCTAACTTCAAAGTTCGGACATGGTTCAAGAATCACAACGAGAAAAGTCGGAAGTCTAACCTACGGTGCATGTCCGAACTTGTGTCCGAACATCCAATTCGGACACAAGTCAAGACTTTTGGAACTGGAGCGCTCAAAGCAATGTGTTCGAACATTGAAGGTCGGACCAATGTTCGGACACGACTAAATTCTCACCAGAAGTTCGGCGTTTTGAAGGGAAAAGAGGAGGGGAATTCTATTTAAGTGACCTAATCTGAGTGAAGGAGGCATCACACTACCTATCATTGCATCACGACACTCTCACACTGGTAAACAACGCTCTTTACACTCACCATCACCATCAGCATCAGCTTCACCTTCATCCACATTGACCCAGCACATTATCATCATTGAGGAGGAGCATCGACAGAAGGGAGTCAGACCATCGTCTTCAACCTTGCGCCAGCAGAATCTAAGTCTGGATAATCACTCAATTCGAGGGTTTTTCTTCCCTTAGATGAATTCTCTTTTGACTGTATTTATTCACTTCTTCGCAATGTCTGGCTAGTAGGGATTAACTCTGGGGTAGGGTTGTTCACGATGGATACAATTTAATTAAGATTTATGCAATTTGATTATGGGATTGTAATGGATTGTTTCTAGGTTAATGATTATCATTCATCTTCTCTATTAAATTTGCGCATTTATAGAGTCGTTTTGCGAATCCTGTTAGGAACAGACAAGGTGACTAATAGGAAGTTCGAATTAACCTGGAGATTTGGGGAAAGATTAGTCGGATAGATAATTTTTCCTACAAACGCTAACAATTCTTCGCACGTAATCCGCCTATATGTGTTTTGCCAACTGCTAGATTAGAGTTGACATGTTCTGATAGGTGAGCTCTTCCTTTAACTAAGATTTAGGATCGAATAAAGCTTAAGGATTGGCCTTTCCATTTCTCATAATTGAATTCTAGATTTTACCAGGTTTATCCAACAAAGAACAGCCCAAACCCGGAGTTTCATTCATTTTACTGAACTCACCAAGTTACTTTCATTAATCGTTCATCTAGTTTTTAATTTGTGTTTTTCTCAATTCGGTACAAAAACAATTCACAACCCCCCTGAATTTCCAGTTTTCTTAGGACTTAGGCTTAATTATTCAAGTCCCGTGGTTCGATACCTGGTTACTCAATTTCATATACAATAGTGACCGGGATTTTTGCAACCCGACAGGCTTTTCGTTTTATTATTTTCTAGATTTATCAATTTAGTTTTAGTAGAACAATTTACCTGTTTGCAAAATGGCGCCGTTGCCGGGGACTTGACTTTGTCAAGTCCTTTGCCCTGGTTGTCAATTGTTTTTACTTTATTTTTATTTGCGCTATTTATTTCCTTTTTGTTTCAACTCGGTTATAGTATTAAATCTGCGTTTGCTAGTTTTGTTTTGATTTTTAGAACAGTTTTGAAATTTATTCCGTTTGAACAATTGTGCTTTATTTTTACATTCAGCATTTTCGTAGTTGTTTATACGCATTTTAATTTGTTTTGTTCGGTTCTGTTCATACAGCCACTAACTTAGAAAAAAAAACTTCATGTTTTATTTGTGTAACTATGCAGGTGTTTGGTGAATGCACGGTACCCGATCTCGAGGCCCACCAAGATTCAATCTAGACCCAGAGATCAACCGTACAGCTCGTAGGGCAAGAAGAGCACTTACCTTCACCATGGCTGCCAACGGACCAGTAAATAATGAGCAAGCCACATTGGGAAGAATTAATCGTCCGCCAGCTGCTCCTAGAAGAGGACCTGTAACTCTACCAAATCTCACACCGGAGTTAACCGCAGAATGGCAAAAACTAAAACCAAGCCATCAAACAAATGCTGTCAGGAATCATCCAGCAGGGACCTTCTCAGGCGCAGACCCGGCTGATGCGCTCGACCATGTCCATCGTTTCTTAGTTCATCTGGATTCGTTGGGGATGTCTCAGGGGCTAGAGGAGTATGCTCGGCTGTGCTTATTTCAGTACAGTCTCTCAGGGGAAGCATCGAAGTGGTTCCATCGTCTACCTCCAGGTATCATCACTACCTGGGAGCTGATGACGGAAAGGTTTTATGAGAAGTACATCCCCATCTCCAGGACCAGACAGATGATCGCTGACCTGGCCGCTTTCAGACAGTCCGGCAGTGAGACAGTCTGTGAAGCCTGGGATAGTGATAAGTGTCCAAATGAGCATGCTTTATAGGTGTATTTCATATATTATATTAACACTTTTCTTGCTCATTTCTCCACTTCGGTTAGTTTTCCTCTAGTTTATGTTTTATTGTTTATCTCACAAATTTATTGGTTAAACATGAGGAAAACCAAGCTGGAAGTAAAGTAGACGAAGAGACGAACGCATAGACGCAAACGACTCAGAAAACAGAGTCCAAACGAAGAATCTAGAGCCGGTAGAAGAGAGTCACGCGAGAAGCACACAACACCAAGGGGCAACCGCCCCATATCAGGCGGACGAGCATGCGGTTATGAAGGCGGACGTGAGTGAGGCGGAAAACAAGAAGCAACCGCCTTGTTTGAGGCGGTACCGCAGGCGGACACGGCAGAGGCAACCGCCTTGTTTGAGGCGGTACCGCAGGCGGACACGGCAGAGGCAACCGCCTTGTTTGAGGCGGTACCATAGGCGGACAAGAGATAATCAACCGCTTCATTATACGCGGACACCATGCGGACACGTATAATTTCCAGATCTGAAATCAGTCGCGAACAGTTTGTCTTCCTCGCGCCGACTGTCTGCAACTCGCCCGCTGCAACTCGTCCACTTGCAGACGCCTACCTTAATTCACGCCTGTGTTCAAGCTTTGTCCCCTCAATTAATGAGGAGCAATCAACGAGCAATCAACTGGCACCTCCCTTATCTTCTTCCACCGTCTCAATCAATTCCTCAACTTGTTCACGCGTCTGTTATCTTCTTTGCTGCCTCTTCCTTTCTCTATATAAACCTACGAGCCTTCTGCTCAAAAACACATCCCTTCCTCTCAATCCAAAGCAGATCACAATATCACCGTTCACCACATTTCCACATTTCCACACCTACGATCCATTCCATCCTCTTATCTCCCACTTCTCCATTTTATTTTCATTCTTCACTCCACCACGAAGCAGAAGCACGATAAGAAGAAGAGAAGAAAAGGGAGCTGGAGCAGAAGAGAATTGCAGTCCAGTCTCCGCCGGCAGTCTCCAAATTAACGGCTAACTCTGCTTTCTTTTTATTACTGTTAATGTCTGAGTGATTTTACTCGTATCCTAGGATGGGGTTTGACCCCAAATAATTCAGACTTATTATTAATACCAAGTTTGCTTATAAATATTTGTTTTGTCTCTCTAAATTATTAAATGCTTAACAACTGATCATTTTTATGCATTTACGGTTTCTCTTATTTCAATGATTTTGTAAATCTGAGAATAGACCACAAAGAGAGATAAACGTTAGATATTATTCTCCTTGATTAGCAGATAAAATCCATCGCTGTTATTAAAAAGAATTCTCGCTTAAAGCTAATTAATGATTTTAGACTTTTTCTGATTGTAAAAAGTCTATTGAATTAATTAAGAGTTGTCCTTATCTATGATTTAGGAAGGCCACAAGATAAATTCTTAAACAGACAAATAAGAGCAAATTAGGATTATAATTATTGTCTATACTTAAATAAATATTTATCACCTGTTTCACTTATTAAACTTGTTTTAATTCCTTTCAGCAAATATTGTTAAATGCTTTAGCGTGACAAACTACTGCATTTATTTGGTAACTATCAACATATGATTTTGAGATAGTCAAAGTACCACAAAGGAATTAACCTTGGTATTTACACTCCGGATTGAGCAGGAAAATACTGAGGCTATTAATAAGAGTTCGTAACTGACAATTATTAACTCTAATAGACAATAAATAATTAAGACGGGATTATAAAATTGTTTAGGTAATTTAGGAAATTCCCCCGCTATCCTAGGATACCTTTTTCCATCCATTTACTTTATTTTACTGTATTTATTATTTCTGTACTAATCCTAAAAATCAAGCTTGCCTCCGGCTAAACCCCAATTTACATTTTATGCACTTTTATTTATCTTTTTGTACATTTACTAAACTGGATAATTAATTAGATAATTGCGAAGTCTCTGTGGATACGACCTTGTTGTACTACAAAGATTGGGTTCACTGCCCATAGTTAGCAAGATAGTTTAACTACTATTTTGCCCAACAAGTTTTTGGCGCCGTTGCCGGGGACTTCGGTCCAACTATCTGGTTTATTATCTGTTTAGTTTTTCTTTTATTTTTGTTATTTGCTTTTTTTTTGAATAAATTTTTATTTCTTTTTTTTAAGGTACTTAAATCTGATGGATGGTCACTACGATCAAGCAGGAAATTGGTATGGTTACCCCTATGGCGCAGAGGACTACAATCAATGGAGTGTCTGTCAAAGGTGCGGAGAGTACCATGAAAGCCCCCAATGTTCAGACCCAAATGCTGAATTGAGAGCTCTCTTGGAGGATTACAAGTCATCTCTCAAGCCTATCCCCATCTTTGTGTGCCAAGAGTGTGGAGGAAACCATGAAAGTTCCCATTGTCCTATGGTTGCAATAGAGAGAGACAACGCCATTTTAAGGGAAATGATGGCAAATTTTACCTCAAAGTTTGAAAGGATCCAGCAAAGAACGCTAGATCAGATCGAACGCATAGAACAACCGCTTCAACAACTGAATGAAGTGGTTCATGAGGAGGAACAACCTGCTAAGGACATAAGCTACTCTCCACTTCCTCCCCTATTCGAATTAGAGAATCCACCACCAAACAACCATCAGCTTGATTATGGAGACAACCCCTCAGAAGAGAGTTTCACCTTGGACTTCATGGAATCCCCTCCCTCTGAAGTCCACTACTATCTCCCCTCCTTCACCGTGCTCTACCCAGAAGATGAGGGTGGATACATCCTCAACCTTGAGAAGGAGGAGATACCGCCTCCCTCCGAGCCATCAGACGAGAGTGCTATAATCAATTTCAAGGAGCCCCTTCCCTCTGACGTTGATTACCATCAAGGCTCTTACCATAAGCCTCAACAACAAGAGGAGGATTTTTACATCTTCCAATTTGAGGAAGCAAAGCCAATCACACCTGGTCTTCTGTTAGAACTACGCTACCGGCAGTACCTCCTCAAACACCAGGTCTTGTGGAGTATTCATTTTCCTACTATATTTGCCGAAGTAACGTTTTGTTTTGATCCAGGTGGTGTGCTTTTAATTACTGCCAACTTCGTTTTCCTGGCAGAGCTGTTATCTACTTATATTTTTGATCCAGGATAACGAAGCAGGCGTCTAGCTAAAGACGTTAAAGAAGGGCAGCTTCCCGGGAGGCAACCCGGATAAAACTTATCTTTTTTATGCTTTTATGCTCTTTTAATTATCAGGTTCTCTTTCAATTTTATTTTTGCTAACTATTAACCCCGTTTGTAGTATGGTTGCTTCTAGTGTCTTATGCAGGTACAAATTCATGTCTACACCGCAATCAAGCTACGCTACTTGAGGCTGAAGCTCAAGTGTGGGGGAACTCCTATAACGCTAGCAAAAATAATATCAGGGGAGTACCAGTTCTTTAATTATGCTTTTATTTTAAATAAAAACTGCAGAGGAGCGTTTATGTGCTTAAATGTTTATTTGTGACCTTTGTGTTATCTCTATTTTATCTACTTACCGAAAAGGTCTTATGAAATCTTCCCTTGTTTTTCTGGTGAACAATGAGGACATTGTTCAATTTAAGTGTGGGGGAGTGTGTGCCCTTTTCGGTGACATTTTATGCTTAAATGCTTAATCTCTCTGCTTATCTTGCATTTGTTCAAATTCAATATCGTGGACCCTTTATGTGTGGGTTGTTCTCTTTAAGAATAAATACTGTTATGAATTGTGGGATAAATGGTACAAATTCAAAAATTTTAAAATTTTGATTACTTTTGAGGAGCATTTTTATGCGGTGTGACCAAATGATCTGAAATGGTTGGATTTTTATTACTCAGGGGTTCCTTCTGTCTTCTTTCTTAGGGATTGCTAAGGGGTGCTTCTCTGTCAAATAGGAAAAAATAAAATAAAATAAGGGACTTTCGAGACACCATTGGTAACCAACAAAGAGAGTTGAGTGTTCTTAAATACAAAGGCGTAATACCTACATTTTATCTTCTCATCTCTTATGCAAAAGTGAAACAAATGCATAATTCTATTTTTCCTTTTGTTTTCTCCTCAATGCCCATTCTTGAGAGAAGTTGGCCTTGGTAAAAGTTCTCAAAGTCACCTTAACTAAGGAACATTGAAGTACTCCGGATCATACCCCGAAACTCTAATTTTTATTTTTGCCCTGAGTACACCTATGCCACCAGTAGGTGATGGATCACACTCCTCTAAAAAGTTTAAGATCATGTACTATTGACTTCTTTATCCTACCCTTCATAATAGTATTTGTTAATATTCAGCATTCCCTACTTGTTTGGGTACATGGTTTTGCTTGAGGACAAGCAAAAGATAAGTGTGGGGGTGTGATAAGTGTCCAAATGAGCATGTTTTATAGGTGTATTTCATATATTATATTAACACTTTTCTTGCTCATTTCTCCACTTCGGTTAGTTTTCCTCTAGTTTATGTTTTATTGTTTATCTCACAAATTTATTGGTTAAACATGAGGAAAACCAAGCTGGAATTAAAGTAGACGAAGAGACGAACGCATAGACGCAAACGGCTCAGAAAACAGAGTCCAAACGAAGAATCTAGAGCCGGTAGAAGAGAGTCACGCGAGAAGCACACAACACCAAGGGGCAACCGCCCCATATCAGGCGGACGAGCATGCGGTTATGAAGGCGGACGTGAGTGAGGCGAAAAACAAGAAGCAACCGCCTTGTTTGAGGCGGTACCGCAGGCGGACACGGCAGAGGCAACCGCCTTGTTTGAGGCGGTACCATAGGCGGACAAGAGATAATCAACCGCTTCATTATACGCGGACACCATGCGGACACGTATAATTTCCAGATCTGAAATCAGTCGCGAACAGTTTGTCTTCCTCGCGCCGACTGTCTGCAACTCGCCCGCTGCAACTCGTCCACTTGCAGACGCCTACCAACACAGGCTTTGTCCCCTCAATTAATGAGGAGCAATCAACGAGCAATCAACTGGCACCTCCCTTATCTTCTTCCACCGTCTCAATCAATTCCTCAACTTGTTCATGCGTCTGTTATCTTCTTTGCTGCCTCTTCCTTTCTCTATATAAACCTACGAGCCTTCTGCTCAAAAACACATCCCTTCCTCTCAATCCAAAGCAGATCACAATATCACCGTTCACCACATTTCCACATTTCCACACCTACGATCCATTCCATCCTCTTATCTCCCACTTCTCCATTTTATTTTCATTCTTCACTCCACCACGAAGCAGAAGCACGATAAGAAGAAGAGAAGAAAAGGGAGCTGGAGCAGAAGAGAATTGCAGTCCAGTCTCCGCCGGCAGTCTCCAAATTAACGGCTAACTCTGCTTTCTTTTTATTACTGTTAATGTCTGAGTGATTTTACTCGTATCCTAGGATGGGGTTTGACCCCAAATAATTCAGACTTATTATTAATACCAAGTTTGCTTATAAATATTTGTTTTGTCTCTCTAAATTATTAAATGCTTAACAACTGATCATTTTTATGCATTTACGGTTTCTCTTATTTCAATGATTTTGTAAATCTGAGAATAGACCACAAAGAGAGATAAACGTTAGATATTATTCTCCTTGATTAGCAGATAAAATCCATCGCTGTTATTAAAAAGAATTCTCGCTTAAAGCTAATTAATGATTTTAGACTTTTTCTGATTGTAAAAAGTCTATTGAATTAATTAAGAGTTGTCCTTATCTATGATTTAGGAAGGCCACAAGATAAATTCTTAAACAGACAAATAAGAGCAAATTAGGATTATAATTATTGTCTGTACTTAAATAAATATTTATCACCTGTTTCACTTATTAAACTTGTTTTAATTCCTTTCAGCAAATATTGTTAAATGCTTTAGCGTGACAAACTACTGCATTTATTTGGTAACTATCAACATATGATTTTGAGATAGTCAAGGTACCACAAAGGAATTAACCTTGGTATTTACACTCCGGATTGAGCAGGAAAATACTGAGGCTATTAATAAGAGTTCGTAACTGACAATTATTAACTCTAATAGACAATAAATAATTAAGACGGGATTATAAAATTGTTTAGGTAATTTAGGAAATTCCCCCGCTATCCTAGGATACCTTTTTCCATCCATTTACTTTATTTTACTGTATTTATTATTTCTGTACTAATCCTAAAAATCAAGCTTGCCTCCGGCTAAACCCTAATTTACATTTTATGCACTTTTATTTATCTTTTTGTACATTTACTAAACTGGATAATTAATTAGATAATTGCGAAGTCTCTGTGGATACGACCTTGTTGTACTACAAAGATTGGGTTCACTGCCCATAGTTAGCAAGATAGTTTAACTACTATTTTGCCCAACAGATAGATTCAAGGAGCTGCTCCGCCAGTGTCCTCATCACGGTCAGACCACGACATCTTTGGCCCAGGGGTTCTTCCAAGGGCTGAGAGATGAGCATAGAGGTGAGGTCAGAGCTGCACTGGGTGGGAACTTGCTTGCCAAAAGCGGAGAAGAGTTTATGTCGGCTATGGAGTCCTACTGCGAGGAGCTCCGCCAGTGGAGCAATAGTGGTGGAAGAGTTTTCACAGTCGGTCAGACTTCCTCTCGGACTCCAGCTCCTATGATGGAGCAAATTGCTGTTGAGCAGGCCCATTTAAGTACTACGGTGGGTAACATGGCGAAGATGCTCGAGCAGCTCACTATGGGACAGACATCTGTGCAATCTGTCAAGAAGGTGTCTACTGGTTCCAGTGAGGTATGCTGTTCTCAGTGTGGAGACAGCCATGACTATGAGGACTGCCCGATGGTTGCTGAGATGAGGCAAACTACGGAGGCGCATGCAATTGGCCAGTACAACAGGCAGCCTTGGATGCAGAATCAGCATCCAAACCTGAGATACAGAAATCCAAATAACACCCTCAACTCACAGCAGATGCAGCCTCAGAGGGCGAGTCAGGGAGGACCACCCGGTTTCGTTAGGCCCCCATACAATCAGTTTAGGCCACAACAGTCTCAAGCTCAGCAATCATCACTGAGCTCAAACAATGCTAATCTGAAGGAGATGGTGGATAAACTGATGGCTTCTCAAGAGCAACAAACAGTAATAAATCAGAATCTGGCAGCTGGTCAGCAAAAACTTGAGAACGCCATGGTGGAGATGCAGGGAACGATGAGTCAGTTGACTCAGTTCCTCCTATAGTAGAGACCTTCTGGATCACTGCCTTCCCAACCAGACCCCAATCCTAAAGCACAGTTGAAGGCAGTGTCGGTCTCAGAAGCCGTGGTAGTTGAGGATTGTTCAGATTCTGAAGAGGTAGCAGCAGTTACCTTAAGAAGTGGGAGGCAGCTGATGAATAGAGATCAAGTGGCTGAGGATCAAGCTGACGAGGAGACCGGTCTTCCTTCTTCTAGCACTGGTGCACCGTCAGGGCCCCCAGCCCCTCCTGAGGTAGTTGTTGAGGAGACCCAGGCTCCTATTTCTTCCCCTTCTCATACTTTGATTGCTAAAAACTTAAAGGGTAAGGTGGTTCCTAAGGAACTTCCTTTCCCTAATAGATTGAAAGAAAAAGAACTTGATGATCAATTTGGGAAATTTTTGAGTGTGTTTTCGAAGCTTACTATTAATATCCCCTTGATTGATGCTACCATTCCTTCTGCGGGGCTGCAGGCTGCGCGATCTCCTATTGATGTGGGCGCCCTGAAGAAGATGTGGTTCGAGTTTGACGGGAGGGAATGGAGGAAGAAGGCTGCCCCGAGACCACAGAAGCGCCAGCGAGAGGCGGGTGAGGGTCCGTCAGAGCCCGCTCCTACTGCTACAGCTGAAGAGGACGAGGCATTTCTTGCACTACCAGCCCCTAGGAGCAAGTATGTCACTCGCTATGAGTTTACTCAGCTAGAGTCTCGTTTCATGGAGATGGATCGTCGCTATCAGGCAGAGATCGAGACTCTACAGCAGCAGGCGCGCCGCTCTCAGGACGACTATGAGGCTCTGCTCGCTCAGTTTCAGCAATGGCAGGCGTACTACCCGCCCCCACAGTGATGATTTTATGGATTATGCTACTTTTGTTTGGAAGCCATTTTTGGACTTCTTTGTGATTTCATTTTCAGTTATTTTGGATTTAGTTCCTTTCAGTTTATTTGTGTTGTATTTTTCTTTATTTCGTTTTTAGTTTGTTCTTCTTTTGAACTGCAAGCACTGGTTGTCACTAATGCGATGATTCTATCATACTTCTCTGTTTTGTTTGTTGAACTTGTGCTAGTATACTTTACCGTGATGACTCCATGCCGGACTCTTGCTTGGAAGCAAGTGTGAGGAAACATTCTCCCCTACCAGGACACTAAGTGTGAGGAAGACCCTCTTCCTCAATCAATTACAAAAGAAATCAGGGGAGTTTTCAGTTTCTTTTTCTTTTTGGTTTATGTTCGGCCCGTGCTTTAACGTGTATAACTCTGTAACTCTTCACTTCCACCCTTGTGCGTCTGACACATTTAGTCCGATCTCTTTCTTGTGATAATTTTCTGACCAATGCGGACATTGCTCCTCATTAAGTGTGAGGAAGGGGGAGATCTTTCTGAATGTGTCAGCCGTTTATTTTGCATCCCGCACTAATTTTTGTTTGGTTTTGAGCTATATGGAGGTGATTTCCTTAGAGTGCTTCTTGGTGCTGAATACTTGGGTGGATCTTTAGTTGTGGAGTCGAGTCCGGTGATGACCTTAAGGGTTGGTTTGCTCAAAGCTGTGTGTTTTCGTATTTTGGAAATGACTGAATTTTGTTTAATGTCTGTGGACAAGTTAGTTGTGGAGTCAGAACTGGTTTAACCAGGAACCCTGGGAATGGTGAGAATGTCTGGAATGAAGGATAAAGGCAAGGTACTCCTCTGATCTAAGTTATTTTCTGAACCAAAACAAGCCTCTTCCATCCGGTTATTAAGTCCTTGGGGTGCTTCATCACCCATTTACCTAAGATCATCTGATCTAGGATAAAAGACCCAATACCGTTACAAGGATGGAGAGAAAAGTCTGGGGGATGAATTATTTGCGCGGGGAAAAAAATCAATATGTATGCAAAAAAAAGGGAAAAAAAAGAGGAAGCTCTTTAAAGTCTTATGTTTATGGCAAATCCTTTAATTAGATCATGAGTACGTGGTGTTGAAAGGTTCTGCGGAATATGGCAGTACTTCACACCCCTTGTCATCCACGGGTTTGAGAAGAGAAAAGGTTAGAAGGTTCTGAGTTACTCTACGTTTTGACTTCGTGATCTAACTTCTTCATAATCTTTTGTTTTAAAAGCGTGCTTCATTGTTTACAAGACACGCAGTTAAGAGCAGATCGATTCTTGGGTGGTTATTGTGGCTTAACTCCTTCTTATTTTGTGTAATCCCAAGGTTTGGTCTTAAGGCACTCTGACATTTCTTACTCCTGCTTTGCTTGAGGACAAGCAAAGGTTAAGTGTGAGGAGGTTTGATGAGTGTAAAATATGAATGGTTTTAGTGGTCTTTAATGTCTAATTTTTATACGCGCATCGATAATATTCCACACTTATCTCACGTTTTCCTTTGGTTTGTTGCTTGTTAAGGCTTGATACCTTTTTCTATGTTAAATGCAGAGAAAAGCCGAGGAAACAGTAGATTAACTCACGAGGGAGATGATGCAACAAACGGGGGTCGAATTGGAGTCAGAACGATGAATTTAGAGGATTTTGAAGGTGTGTCCGAGCTTGTGTCCGAACTTCCAAGCTCGGACGCAAGTCGAGAGTTCGTGTGCTGTGCCTGATGAAATGTCCGAACTTCAGTCCTAACTTCGAAGTTCGGACATGGTTCGAGAATCACAACGAGAAAAGTTGGAAGTCTAACCTACGGTGCATGTCCGAACTTGTGTCCGAACATCCAAGTTCGGACACAAGTCGAGACTTTTGGAACTGGAGCTCTCAAAGCAATGTGTCCGAACATTGAAGGTCAGACCAATGTTCGGACGCGACTAAATTCTCACCAGAAGTTCGGCGTTTTGAAGGGAAAAGAGGAGGGGAATTCTATTTAAGTGACCTAATCTGAGTGAAGGAGGCATCACACTACCTATCATTGCATCATGACACTCTTACGCTGGTAAACAACGCTCTTTCCACTCACCATCACCATCAGCATCAGCTTCACCTTCATCCACATTGACCCAGCACATTATCATCATTGAGGAGGAGCATCGACAGAAGGGAGTCAGACCATCGTCTTCAACCTTGCGCCGGTAGAATCTGAGTCTGGATAATCACTCAATTCGAGGGGTTTTCTTCCCTTAGATGAATTCTCTTTTGACTGTATTTATTCACTTCTTCGCAATGTCTGGCTAGTAGGGATTAACTCTGGGGTAGGGTTGTTCACGATGGATACAATTTAATTAAGATTTCTGCAATTTGATTATGGGATTGTAATGGATTGTTTCTAGGTTAATGATTATCATTCATCTTCTCTATTAAATTTGCGCATTTATAGAGTCGTTTTACGAATCCTGTTAGGAACAGACAAGGTGACTAATAAGAAGTTCGAATTAACCTGGAGATTTAGGGAAAGATTAGTCGGATAGATAATTTTTCCTACAAACGCTAACAATTCTTCGCACGTAATCCGCCTATATGTGTTTTGCCAACTGCTAGATTAGAGTTGACATGTTCTGATAGGTGAGCTCTTCATTTAACTAAGATTTAGGATCGAAGAGAGCTTAAGGATTGGCCTTTCCGTTTCTCATAATTGAATTGTAGATTTTACCAGGTTTATCCAACAAAGAACAGCCCAAACCCGGAGTTTCATTCATTTTACTGAACTCACCAAGTTACTTTCATTAATCGTTCATCTAGTTTTTAATTTGCGTTTTTCTCAATTCGGTACAAAAACAATTCATAACCCCCCTGAATTTCCAGTTTTCTTAGGACTTAGGCTTAATTATTCAAGTCCCGTGGTTCGATACCTGGTTACTCAATTCCATATACTATAGTGACCGGGATTTTTGCAACCCGACAGGCTTTTCGTTTTATTATTTTCTAGATTTATCAATTTAGTTTTAGTAGAACAATTTACCTGTTTGCAATGTCCATGGAGGACAGGTTGCAAATGAGTCTAACACACATATAAAACGTGGTAGACCAGTCGGTTCCAAAGATAAAAACCCTCGAAAACGAAAGGGATGCATTAAAGATGGTCTAAGTGAAAAGGGTGAGACTCTTGAAGAGTCTGTAGACATGACAGTTGCAGAAATGCAGAAAAATCAGGTACCTGAAACAAATATTGATAATGAAGAGATCTCGATCAACTATGTCATGACTGGAATTTGATGGAACCTATATGAAATTGGCGTCGATGAAATTTTTGCATATAATGTAGCGCTACAAGTTATGAATAATGAAGAGGATCATGAACCAAAGTCTGTTGAAGAATGCAGACAAAGAAATGATTGGCCCAAATGGAAAGATGCTATTGAAGCAGAATTAAACTCACTTAAAAAACGTGAGGTCTTTGGACCAGTGGTCCATACACCAGTAAGATAAAACCAGTTGGTTATAAATGGGTGTTTGTGCGAAAAAGAAACGAGTAAAATGAAATTGTGAGATACAAAGCTCGTCTAGTTGCACAAGATTTTAGTCAAAGACCTGGTATTGACTATGAAGAAACTTATTCCCCAGTTATGGATGCCACAAGTTTTAGATACTTGATTAGTTTGGCAATCCAAGAAAATCTTGAGTTTCGTTTAATGGATGTGGTTACAGCCTATCTATATGGATAGCTTGATAGCGACATTTATATGAGGCTACCAGAGGGATTTAAATTGCCCGAAGCATTTAAATCAAGCTCTAGAGAAAAGTTCTCTATTAAATTGAATAAATCCCTCTATGGACTAAAGCAGTCAGGCCGTATGTGGTATAATCGCCTTAGCGACTTCTTGCTTAAGAAAGGCTATAAGAATGACTCGATTTGTCCCTGTATATTCATAAGGAAAAGTGGATCTGGGATAGTCATAATTGCAGTCTATGTTGATGACCTCAACATAATTGGAACATCTGCAGAACTTCAACAAGCTGTTGAATGTTTAAAGTCAGAATTTGAAATGAAAGATCTTGGTAAGACAAAGTTCTGCTTAGGACTGCAACTCGAGCATTCACTAAGTGGGGTATTCCTACACCAGACTCAATATATTATAAAGGTGTTGAAAAGATTTTATATGGATCACGCTCATCCGTTGAGCTCCCCAATGGTTGTTAGGTCCCTAGATGTAAACAAGGACCCATTTAGACCCCGTGAAAGTGACGAAGACTTACTTGGTCCTGAAGTCCCATATCTAAGTGCTATTGGAGCATTGACGTACTTGGCGAGTTATACTCGACCTGATATAGCATTCTCTGTAAATCTATTAGCAAGATATAGCTCTGCTCCTACAAAAAGACATTGGAATGGTGTTAAGCATGTACTCCGTTATCTTCGAGGTATAATGGATATGGGGTTATTCTTTCCAAAGACACCTAAGTCTAGTCTAGTAGGTTATGCCGATGTTGGCTACCTATCTGATCCTCACAATGCAAGGTCACAAACAGGTTATGTATTTACTCATGGAGGTACGGCCATATCATGGAAGTCTATAAAGCAAACGAGTGTCGCCACCTCCTCTAATCATGCAGAAATTCTAGCAATACACGAAGCCAGTCGAGAATGTGTTTGGTTGAGGTCCATGATCCAACATGTACAAGAGCAGTGTGGCCTATCTTTTGATCAGAAAATTCCCACGACATTATATGAAGACAATGCTGCTTGTATAGCCCAGATGAGAGACAGGTACATCAAAGGAGATAGAACGAAGCACATATCTCCCAAGTTTTTCTACACCCATGAGCTTCAGAAGAATGGAGAAATTGATATACAACAAATCCGTTCAAGCGAGAATTTGGCAGATATATTCACCAAGTCACTTCCAACTTCAACTTTCGAAAAGTTAATCCGCAAGATTGGGCTATGTAGATTCAGAGACTTGAAGTGACGTTTAGTTCAGGGGGAGAACTTATGATTGCACTCTTTTTTCCTTAGTCTTGGTTTTTATCCCACTGGGTTTTTCCAAGCAAGGTTTTAACGAGGCAATCAATATCGGACATTCAAGGGGAGTGTTATATATATAATATATATATATTATATATATATATATATATATATATATAGTGAATGTCCATATTGCCCCTTTGGGTTATCCCTTTCTCTCTATAATAAAGACCATTGTACTCAGTTGTGATACGGAATGAAAACCCTACAGCTTTTACTCCTTCCTAAATTCTCTCATTTACAACAAAACCTTCTTTTTTTCTTTTAAAAAATTATAATATATGCAATTTATGGATTATATAAAAAATGTGTTGTTTTACAAATATTTTATATATTGATCTCCAACTTTTCCTTTTACACTCACTTCTTTCTTTTCAAAACGCACAATTTTACTCATTCAAAGGTGGTGTGCGAGAATGTGTCTAGGTTTAATACCTGGACCACACATTGTTCCTTGTTGCGCGACACTTTTGTGTCTGGGTCTGGACGAATGCCCCTAATACACAGACGAGCATGGGTCGTGTCCGGGTGAGCATAATTTGTGTACGGGTCCGAACTATAGCATTCCATATGACTCATCTTCGTTAGTTTGGTTCGGATATGTTTCTTAGCTTATAAACCCTAACCACACCCGTTTTTTGTTTAAAGACTTGCTTGCGGGGTTGTCCGGACACATGTCCGGACCAGCCCTAAAATACATCAGAAGAGTTGTTTTTGCTCCCACTTGATCCTGCTTTGATCCTTAAGTTATTGTCATGTACTCTTAGACCTTTCCTTGAGCATTTTCTCCTATTTAATTAGCATATACATCACACATAAGAGTACTTCACAATTAACAAAACATAGCATTTAAGTGGGGGAAATTTTTTACATTATATCCTACAATAATAGACAATTAAAATACATAAATATTGATAAATTCCCCACTTATCAAGTGCTACGATTTGAATGTACAAAATTTGACTTAAAAGCTCACCTGTTTAACCTACACTTTGAACTTGGCCCAATGCTAAAAATATCACATTACTTGAAATTGATTGAACAAATTTGAAATTGACTCAACTTGAATTATCCTAATATAATCAGAGCTGGTCTCAACCTACTAAATGAAGATGTGCTTGCACCTGAAATTGAAAGGGTCCCCAAATTTAAGGGTTCAAAATTATATTTAGTATTAGAAAATTTTAAAAATCTAGTAAAAAAGTGGTTAAATATGTATAGTAGAGTACGGTGACGATTGCATATTCACAACAACTTTTATGTCACGAGATGTGATTTTTTACATATATACAAGTTCTCACTTTTTTTAGTCTCTTTTTTTCCTTCATCCTACTTTATCCTAATTTTCTTCTCTATGTCTACTACACTTACTTCATCTACTTTTATGGAAGCAAATTATGCAGGTTAATGAAAATGATATGACATCAATTCATCACGGGACTGGAATTCTCTTCTTTTTCTTTTCTTTCGGGTGAGTTTACATATGCCGATTTATATGATAAGCTTATTTTTTCTCATGTTATATATAAATCAATTTTTTTTTTTTTTTTACCTTTTCTCTTATCTACCTTTTATGTTTTACAATTTTTAACTTCAGTTTACTGCTATCAACTTAACTGTATAATTAGAGTTTAAAAAACATCATTCGGAACCAAAACAAAGAAAACTAGTAATATTATTACAAGTCTACAATACTATTATTTTTATTATTTATTTAGTTTCAACTAATAAACTATACTGATTGATAATTAGTTTTTTTTCCACTTAACATATACGAAAATGTGGAAGAGAACTAATTTTATATTACAGTCGCTAATAAAATTATTATGTGATATAATTGTGCCAAATCAATTTCTTGATAAAAAAATAAGAGTAAATTACTCAGAGATTTGAGATATTACAGTTAACCCCTTTATGTTTATCATAATTATTGGTAACCACCTCAAGGTTAATGTATCTTTGACTACCAGCCCCAAACTATAACTCTGTTATTAGAAAGTTAACTACATGTTGATCTATCAATTTAATCACATTAATAATACAGGATGGACAACAAAGCTGCTTAATCAACATCGTCTAATTCTCTCTCATCCCACTTTAGATGTATTTTTGAGGCCAGGTTGACATTTTTAGAAAAATAACAATACAAATTAAGTAGTGTTTTTTTTCCAGTCTGACATTATTAATGTGATTAAGCTGATAGGTCAACACGTAGTTAACTTCCTACTAACAAAGATATAGTTTGGGGGATCGTAGTCAAATATACCTTAACCTCAAGGTGGTTACTAGTAATTATGATAAATACAAGGGGGTTAACTGTAATATCCTAAATCCTAAAGGGGTTCTAAGTAATTTACTCAAAAAAATAAAGGTAATACGTGTAAAACTTATTTGTGAAATTAGTTTATGTACTTAAATCTATGAATTGATTTTTAAGAAAAGTTATTACCTATATATATTTGGTTAGTGGTATGAGTTTTGATCCATATTATACTTGTAATTTGTTTGGATTATTTTATCTTACATTCAATTAGTTTTTCTATTGTCAATATTATATTTGTTCTACATTTAAATACTTGAAAAATTAACAATATTGAATTCAAGATCAATTTATCTTTTTTTTCAAAATAGTTATAGAAATTTAATTTTTAATTTATACAGAATCACAATTAAATTTTTACAGGGCCCTGAATATAGAATGCTCAAAATTGAATGACCGGTGACATAAAAGTTGACTTAATCTGATCAAGCCGAACTATATTGACGTTGTATTTATCTATTTTTTTTAAACTTTGATGTTATATTAACATGAAACTTGACTTGCATTAGTCAAATTAATAAAAGAATTAATGAAATTAAGGACATCCTTAAACTAAAGAAGAAAAACCTTAGAAAAGGTTGACAAAATTCAAATACAAGTTGAGCTTTACGACTGATTTTGACACCAATAAGTAAGTTGTCAATATTCAGGTAGATTACATCTTTTATGATGAATGTATATTTTTTCAATGTACGTATATAATTTTTTTAAAATATATAAATTAATTTAATGAGAATATATACTATTAATATCAGTGTATAAAGACAAATAAAAAGACAAGCTATCTAAATATTAGGTGAAGCGAATTATGAGTACCACATTTGTGTTTATGAGATCCTACGTCGGCCGTTGAGAATCTAGACTGAATTTTGCGGCGTCCTACATAGAAACTTTTAGAGCACGTTTGTTAAGCATCCAAAAATGAAAAAATAGAAGAAACATTGGAAAGCTGGCAATTGGCAATTCGTTTGCCGCCTACTTGTAGGCGCCTCCGCCAACTTGTCACTCTCAGACCTCCCTTTGTTTTCTGTACCAAAATCCAAATCCCTCTCTATCTCTTTCATTCCCCCCACCCCCACCATCTCACATCTTACATTAACTTAACATTTTCAACGTGCTTAAATCCGAGAAAACGAAAAACATTTTCCAATTTGTCCGTACCGTCCATCAATATAAAATACACGCTCTTTTTTTCCCTCCATATTGTTGCTTCACCGTTTTAATTTCTTCGCGAAAACACTCCTCTATCTCTCTTCGTCATCATCATCATCATCATCACTGTCTGTATCTCTTATCTTCTTCAAAGAAACGTCGAAACCAAGATCAGTAGATCCGGCAGACAGGCAGAAATCGAGAGAAAACCAAGAAAGATTGAAAATGAACTGCAATTTAGATCTCGGTCTCGCTATGCCGTTGTCGCTACCCGCCGCTACGGAAGAGGAATATTCAGCTGCGGTGGGAACGAGTAATTACAACAGCAGCAGCACCACCAGCAGACAATTGAAACAAGACGACGCCGTTCACGCTCAGAAAAAGGAGGAGCAAGAAGGACAACAACAGCTGCTCACCATATTCTACGAGGGAAGAGTCTGCGTCAGTGACGTAACTGAACTTCAAGTAATACATTCAAATCTTACTATCAATCAATCGAATTCTTCTGTATCCCTCATTTCCTTATTTATTATAATATTAATCTGAAACTTATACGTATTTTTCTTAATAATGCAGGCTGAAGCTATATTACGACAAGCAAGAAAAGAAACTGAGTTAAGGAGAAGCGATTTAATAACTTCTCCTAGTAGCAGTAGTAGTAGTTTATGGCGGAATAATATGGATACACAAAATCACATCAAAACTCAACTGCATTCTACTTCTGTTCTTCAGTTTTCTAATACATCTCCAACTTCTTCTTCGTCATCGTCTACCTCTGGTGTACGTGCTTTGAAGAGGTCTCTTGAGCGGTTCCTAGAGAAGAGAAAAAATCGGATTGCAGCTGCTGCTTCTCCGTATTGATGTTTTACCAGATATTGATTTGGGGAATGATTTGTTTCGGGAAGAAAGGAACTGCAATATTGATTTGTTGTCAGGAAATTAAGATTTGGTTGATTTTTTTTTTTTTTTACATTACGTACCTAGCTAGGGTTTAGCTAGACATGATACAGTTTTTTTTTAATGCATTTGGAAAAGAGTGAGAAAGATTGAGTTCAATTATTTAGAGAAAAAGAAGATAACTTCAATTGAGCTGCACTCATATGAATGCCCCCTTCTTTGTTTGGTATTATTCTTAGTTGGGTTTCTTCTTTTATTGATAAAAAAAAGTTAATTGATCTCATTTTTTTTTTTTTGATAATTTGTTGGTAAAAACCAGTTACATAACAGCAGTACTATGGCTTAAAAGCCTTTCCCGCCTGGTGCAAAGCAAAAGTGAGGAAAAAAAAATAAAAAAAAAAAAAGTAACAGAAGAATAGCCACGCCTTTGATCCAGATGCCTCTGAATGTGACTGAGTTCGAAACAAATTCAGAACTAACGTACTCTTTGACACACTGCTAGCTATTTCATTAAATTTGAAAGCGTCTGATCCGGATCTTCTTACACACACTGCTAGGTTCTCTTGTCTTGAAGGTATTTGATCATATCATGCGCCGTATCATTACCCAGTTGGCCAATTTGAAAAGCTACCTCTGTAAAACCTGTTACTCTCCCATCTAGGAACTAATATAGCCTCTGGGTCTGGGATTTTGTTCCCGAACATTTCTCGAAGCACCTCCATTGCTTCGGTTTTAGTCGCCTCGTCCGACTGTTGCTCGATTCTAGTTGACTCATCTTCACAAAGTATCACGAACAAGCTGTTTGATCCTGGCATCTCCATCTCCAAATGTCTTGTCACCAAGATACCCTATGATATGTAGAAGTGGTAGATGAACATGTTGGCGACTCCAATCGATGCTACTTTGTTTGACTCATTTTGCAGTTTCCTCCCAGCAATTAGGCGGCCTTGCTAGGCTAGGCAGACAGCTAAAGGTGCTCGGGGGAGTACCGTAGTAGTATTCTCCAACTACTTCTTCAGATTGTTTGCAATGGTTGAAGCAAAACCATGAGAGAATCACCAGAATGGGTAGAAAAATCCTTGAAATTATACCCACAGTTATACCACCGCCTCTAGTAGCATCATCAGGTTGTGATTTGTAATGTAGGAGTCGAATCATTTAAATATTGGGGATGATGTGAAGAATCAAGTGGAGACGGTACTATCCTTTTCCGATGCAGATAGACTATAGATAGCAATATTCTTCTCCTGAGGAGCTAGCTAGTTTGTACAGCATCGAGAAATGGACTGGAGGTGAGAAATTCTATTAAATGTAGATTTGTCTAGGAGGGAAACTCTCGCCTATCTCTAGCTGGTGCACAGGGGGAGTTTCAAAGGTTACTACTTAAACTTGCTCCTGATCCCCGAATTACTCCTTTTAGCATTGCCCATTTCTCTTTTCGGTAGACCCCCCTGATGCTTTGGAAGCAAATTACGTTTGTCATTAGTACTTTGCTTTTCCTCTACTCTCTTGCTTCTTCTGAGAATTTGCCTAAAGTTTTGGAGGCTGAGTTCTGGATTGGGATAGTGGCAATTTAGGCTTCTTCCAAATTCTAGGCACCTTTGCGCTGCCTTGGAAGTTGGACTGAGGGAAGCGGAATGAAGAGAGTCTGGCGTGGAGAGACTATGAGAGTGCATGGGGGTGAGGACAACTTCTAGGTTAATTGTAGGCGACTGAGGGGAGAGAGCAGCACCAGACTGGATGGGAGATAGTGTTTGGGGAACCACGTTAATAGGGGATAAAGGTTCAGTTGGGGTGCGCGGGGATTGAGAGAGCGGAGGTAGAATATCGATTTGTGAGAGTGGGGACAGAGGCGTGGGTGAGAGAGAGGAGAAGGTAGCTGAAATTGACATTAGAGGGGCCGAATTTGATTGAGAAGGTGGAGGGGGTGAGCTGGATGGCTGGGACTGGTTATGTTCCCTACCCAACTGAGAATGACGTGCGACTGTGAGTGGGAGTTTTGGTAATTGCGCAGGAGTAGGAGAAACAAAACCAGGTTTCGAGGGAGAAAAAGCGTGAGGCGCCCCACCAGACATGAAGATGTGGCGGAGGGAATCTGGGGCAGCGAACAGACAGACGTGGAAAGGAATTTTTTCGAGATAGTGGATGGGATCACCTTTAGCCCCCATTATTATTATACCGTTTCTGTTACCATTAGCATAAAAAATAACGTCTTGGAGGTCACGGGAACTGTCCCCACTTTTTCCTTTTTTGAATTGTGAAATTTCTCGCAACGGCATCGTTTGAGTAGATGTGGACAAGCTGGATATAATTTGACATTTACTGAAACACGTCGTTTGGTTTGCCAAACTGTTATTTCCTTCACGAGTTGGTCGGAGGGAATTCTCCGTCGATTCCTCAGGCGCTGGGTTGACCGGCGCGCTACGCTCCTCCTGCCAAAAGATGGTCCTCTTGACTGTTTTGTGAAGGTTCCTCCGCCCAAAACTCGATTATCCCGATCTTGCAAATGAGGCCCTCAATATCCACCGAGACTTCTTCATTGATGACTGATCTTTTGGTTGTCTCTATTTCTGCATGTACCTCCAGGAACTGTGGCAGGTATAGCATATTAGTGTTGACTTTTATAACATCGCCTAGGTGTTTCGTGACCCGGCGAACTGCATCAGTGGACCAGGCCTGCAGAGGGAGTCCTCGGATGGCAACAATGGTGGATCGAGTGTCTAGTTGGTCTGTAGGTTGCCACGCTCTCTTTATCCATTGCTCTTCTTCTCCGGACTTGGATGTCATAAATTTTTCGGATTGGTCCTTGGAACCGAGGATCACCACGTACTTGTGTTTTGACAGGCAAGTTATCTCGGTGACATTTTCTCCCTTTACTAATAGAGTCTCTTTGAGTTCAGCGCATTTTATCGGGGAGGGAGAGATGATGACCACACTTCGATCAAGCTTTTCTTTCATAGTCAGAGATGGCTCCAGACTGATAAAACCTTTTGGGGTTTCATTGCGGTTCGAGGCTGTTCCTTGTGTTGAGGAGGGCGGTGTTGCTTGGCTACTTACTTCTTGACGTGCTCCTACTCTTGGATCTGTGTGAGCCCATCTAGAGTATGAGGGCATTGGTGGTCCTGGAGCAAACCTTCTGTTAAAAGCCGTTTGGGTAGATAAATGACTCCCATCCACCAATAGGCCATTTGTCTCTTTGATTGCTTGGTCAGCCTCTGTTTTGGTTTTGTATTCAACAAAGCCATATCGAGTGTTAGTACGGATACGTGGGGTCTTTGGTAGCCGAATCCCTACTATCTGCCCAAACTGGTCAAAAATCTTCCAGATGGTTCCGGTTCTTGAGTCTTTATGGATGTTGTCTATAAACACTGTTGCACCTGGCACGGATTTCTGGTTCGGCATGAGGGGGGAAGCGATTGGAGAGGCCATTGAGGGCGAGTCTGGTTAGGGAGAGGTAGTGTGGCGTGAAGATGAAGAGGAGAAAAACAGAGTATGGAGATTAATGCAACAGAGGAAGGATTTTGTGAGTGGTTCGTCGGCGGCAGAAAGTCTTCGTCGGTGAGAATAGCCTTAGGCGGAGATTTGGGTGGCGGCGACATGGTGAGGTCGAGTGAGGGGGAGTGGGGGGCTGGAGAGAGGAGAGAGGTTAGACATCATATCCCTTTAGAGGAGAGAGGTTAGACATCATATCTCATTATTTTCTACTTATTATTTAAACTCTATAACAGTCTGTACTAAAACCTAATATTTTTATCGATCTCCCTCCTGTTATTATTTCCCTTTCAAATTCCTTCGACTATCCAATGGAACCTAACGATCTTGATGGTCGTGCCGTCGATGATCTTCGCGAAGCTGTGTTTGCTCTTTCCTAGCTTGATGAAACAGACTAAACTTGATTTTTTGATAAGTGGTCGAAGGTTCAACATAACAACCATACCAGGCTCCAAATCAACCTTTCTTTTTGAACAGATTACGATATCACTTCACTATCGATTAAACCAAGGGGCTTGATCATGACAAACGGGCTAAACTTGATCCCGACCATCACAGCGGAAGAGCTTGAGAAACTGAAAAACAAAATAGTGGTACCAAGGACTTCATCACCATTCAAGCGTATAAGATAACCGTCAAGCCATTTCCTCCCCATAAACCCAATCGCCAAAAGAGCATATTCTTTGATGGCAACAATATTAGTGAAGGAGACCAACCAAACCACAATCCGCACCCGAAATGCTCAAAAATCGAATAAGAAGAAGAAAATTGAGGCAACACCAAAACCACCATCATTCAAGCCCAAATCACCATCAAACCCCACAATAGCAATGACGAGGATCACAAGAAACAAAACAGCCAAAGGATCATCTACATCTTTGATGGTGGCAGTGGTAACCAACAACCACCCATTTTGCGGCAATGCCTAAAGAAACCAGTGATAGCATTAGCACTACTGGTCATTTTTGGTTGTGTGAAGCACCCTAGAGTCTTTCAGTTTGACTTACTTGGTAAGAGTGCCAAGAAACCAGTGATAATATTAGTGCTACTAAGTGAGCTACTTACCTTATACAACAATTGTTATTACTTAATATATTGTTTCATAATTTTTAATTAAACTATGTGTATTTTAAACTGTTTGTTTGGTATAGTGCCTTGAAAGCTGCATTGTTGTCAATGCAAAGGCAAGTGAAGAACATCTCATGGACCCTAGTGAAGATATTCTTACTTAATTTGTTTAATATTGTCAATAATAATTAACACATTGATAGACTTGCAAGTATGACTGAGAACATACATGGGTGTATGTATAGTGTTAAGTGCAGTCAAGAGGTTCAGAATGTGGATACTATGTAATGACGTTTATGCATGACATAGTAGCAGCGTCCACGCTTATTCCAGAAAACTCATTAAACAAGGTATAACATTCTTTGAAAGTTTTGGTTTATATTTTTATCTTTTGTTCACTAGTACAAAAGATACCTATGGCGGCGGTTGTTAGCTAGGAACCGCCGCCATAGGTGTGTTTTTTTTTAAACAATCACCTATGGCGGCGGTTGTTAGTTAGGAACCGCCGTCATAGGTGTGTTTTTTAAAAAAACAACCACCTATGACGGCGGTTGTTAGCTAGGAACCGCCGCCATAGGTGCTCTATTTCGGCGGTTCTAGAACCGCCGAAATAGACCATTTACAACCGCCGAAATAGAGCACCTATGGCGGCGGTTCCTAGCTAACAACCGCCGTCATAGGTGGTTGTTTTTTTAAAAAACACACCTATGACGGCGGTTCCTAACTAACAGCCGCCGCCATAGGTGATTGTTTAAAAAAAAACACACATATGGCGGCGGTTCCTAGCTAACAACCGCCGCCATAGGTATTTTTAAAAATAAAAATAAAAAAAATTTACCTACCTCGTCTTCTTTCTTGGGACCGAGATGCAGCAGTTCCAGTGATGCATCTCCGTAGAGGCGCAAATGCAAGAGAATGAATAACAGTGCAGAGCATGTATGCTTTTGTTCGCCTTACAAATTACCATGAGTGAAGAGATAGTAGTGGCACAAACACAAGAAGAGAATAAAGAGACGCAAACAAAAAGAAGAGAAAAAAAGGCGCAGAACATGTATGTTTCTTGTTCTCCTAAGAAAAAACGATAAGTTTTAAGTATATTACCGGTTACAGAATGAATTGCTTCAGCCCCGTCTTCAATCTGGTGAGTGAGATGCAGTAGTTCCAGTGATTTAACTACATAGGCGCAAACACAAGAAGAGAATGAAGAGATGCACAGGCACAACAAAGAGACAAATATAAGATCGAGTATATTACCGGTTCTAGAATGAACTATTTTAGCCCCGTCTTCAATCTGGTGAGCGAGACGCAGAGAGGAGCGATTCGCCAGTGAGAGTTGCAAAATTACCGTAAGATTAGAGAGGATGCAAAGCATTTGTGGTATATAAAATGAAATAAAGTCTATTTCGGCAGTTGTTACTAACAACCGCTGAAATAGACTAAAATTTTCCCGCCGTCTGAAATTTTTTTAAAAAAAACCCGGGAAAATAGGCTTCCGAAAAATTTTATGTCTAAAAAAAGGTACCTATTTCGGCGGTTCTTAGCTAGGAACCGCCGAAATAGACTGAAATTTTCCCGCGGTTCAAATTTTTTGAAAAAAAAACCGGGAGAAAAGGCTTTAAAAAATTTTATGTCTAAAAAAGGCACCTATTTCGGCGGTTCCTAGCTAGGTACCGCCGAAATAGGCTGAAACTTTCCCGCGATACAATTTTTTTTTAAAAAAAACCGGGAAAATGGGCTCCTAAAAATTCTCTGTCTAAAAAAAGGCACCTATTTCGTCGGTTGTTTTTACAGAGAGCGCAGAGGAGCATGAGGAGCATCTGAGGATCGTTTTGCAGACACTTAAGGATCGTGAGTTGTATGCTAAGTTGAAGAAGTGTGACTTCTGGCTTGATCGCGTAGTTTTCTTGGGACATGTGGTCTCGAAGGACGGTATCTCAGTGGATTCTGAGAAGATTAGAGCTGTGATGGAGTGGGCGAGGCCCACGAATGTTGCTGAGATTCGTAGTTTCCTTGGGTTAGCTGGGTACTATAGGTTCGTCGAGGGGTTCTCTAAGATTGTATCCCCGCTGACCCGTCTGTTGAGGAAGGAGATTAAGTATGAGTGGAGCGAGGCTTGCGAGCAGAGCTTCCTAGAGATTAAGAAGAGGCTGACGACAGCACCGATTCTGACTTTGCCTTCTGGAACCGAGGGATTCGAGGTCTTCTGTGATGCGTCCCATAAGGGACTAGGATGTGTTTTGATGCAGCAGGGTAAGGTAGTGGCTTATGGCTCCCGACAGCTTAAGCCCTATGAGAAGAACTACCCTACCCACGACCTGGAGTTGGCAGCTGTAGTGTTCGCGCTGAAGATTTGGAGGCATTATCTGTATGGGGCGTCGTGTAAGGTTTACACTGACCACAAGAGTCTCAAGTATTTGTTCACTCAGAAGGAGCTGAACTTGAGACAGCGGAGGTGGTTGGAGCTACTTCATGACTACGATTTAGAGATCCTCTACCACCCGGGTAGAGCGAATGTTGTTGCAGATGCCTTGAGCCGGAGAGGTGCTTCGGGTGTAGCTTGTGCTCTGACTGGTGTCCAGAGGTCCGCCTTAGAGCTGCAGCGTATGGGTGTTTGGGTAGTCAGACCAGCCAGTGCCAGTGTGATAGCAGCGCTTCAGGTTCAGTCTTCCTTGGTCGACAGGATCCGGGTTGGTCAGGAAGCAGATTCAGCTTTGTGTCGGATCAGAGAGGGGCTGTCTTCAGAGCAGAATTCAGACTTCAGCGTCTCCAGCGATTGGTGTCTGCGTTTCAGAGGCCGTGTATGTGTGCCAGACGATGCAGTGCTGCGCAGAGAGATCCTTCAGGAGGCTCATGGAGCGCCATATTCAGTTCACCCAGGAGGGGTGAAGATGTATCGAGATCTCAGAGAGTCATTCTGGTGGTCTGGGATGAAGCGCGATATCTCAGAGTTTGTTTCGAAGTGCCAGACCTGTCAGCAGATTAAGGCTGAGCACCAGAGGCCAGCGGGTTTGCTTCAGCCCCTTCCCATTCCTGAGTGGAAGTGGGAGAGTGTGGGGATGGATTTTGTTATGGGTTTGCCCAAGACTCCTTCGGGTTGTGATGCCGTTTGGGTGATAGTTGATCGTCTGACGAAGTCTGCTCATTTTCTGCCGGTGAAGAAGACCTTCAGTTTGGAGCGCCTAGCTCGTTTATATCTGGATGAGATAGTGAGGCTGCACGGTGTGCCTACTACTATTGTATCTGATCGTGACCCACGTTTTGTTTCGAGATTTTGGCGCAGTTTGCATAAGGCCTTGGGTACGAATTTAGCCTTCAGTTCAGCTTACCATCCTCAGTCGGATGGCCAGACAGAGAGGACTAATCAGGTTTTGGAGGACATGCTTCGCGCATGTGTCCTGGACTTTGGAGGTAGCTGGGAGCAGCATGTGACTCTGATTGAGTTCGCCTACAACAACAGCTTTCAGGCGAGCATTGGTATGGCTCCGTTTGAAGCGTTGTATGGTAGGAGGTGCAGGTCACCCATCTGTTGGGATGACCTGAAGGAGAGGGTCTTGGTTGGACCCGAGCTGGTGCAGGGAGCAGTAGAGAAGATCAGGACCATTCGGGAGCGTTTGCTTGTTGCTCAGAGCAGACAGAAGTGCTATGCAGACCAGAGGCGTAGGCCGCTTGAGTTTGATGTTGGTGATCATGTCTATCTACGAGTGTCGCCGGTCAGAGGCGTGGTCCGGTTTGGGAAGCGTGGGAAGCTTAGCCCGAGGTTCGTTGGACCGTTTGAGATTCTGGAGAGGATTGGCCCTGTGGCCTACCGTCTAGCCTTGCCGCCATCTTTGTCAGCTGTGCATAACGTCTTCCATGTGTCTATGTTGAGGAAGTATCTGCATGATCCGTCTCACGTGATCGACTACAGCCAGCTTCAGTTGAGAGAGGACTGCAGTTTCGAGGCGGTGCCTACTCGTATTTTAGCCAGGGATGTCCGTCGGCTTCGTAGTAAGACCCTGCCTATGGTGAAGGTCCAGTGGTCAGATCAGTTAGAAAGTGAAGCGACTTGGGAACTCGAAGATGAGCTGCGTGCCAAGTATCCCTCCCTGTTCGAGCAGTAAGGTGAGTTAATCTCGAGGACGAGATTCTTTTAAGGGGGAGGTGATGTTATAACCCGTGTAATTGCAACCTTATATTATGTCCGGTTTATGTAATGAGCTAAGATGGATTACATTTCTTTACTGTCAGTTGGGACGTCAGCGGCATTGTTTTAATTGTCAAGGACGAGGAGGTCTTTCGGTTAATTAATTAAGGTAATTTATTATCTGATTTATAAGGAGAAGGGTTCCCTATTTTCCCTTACATTTTCTAATTATTCTAATCACGTCAGTCCATTCGTGAGGAGCGTCTCGATCGTGGTTTGAACGACAGTTTCCTCCCTTCCCTTCTCTCTCTCTAATTCCCCCTCTGCTGAAGCGGTGAATGATCTACTGCAATCTGGTTGGAATCTCTGCTGCTGTGTAATCCGTTGTCCGCCTTCAGGTTTGGTTCTCGAAATTCAGATTAGTAATTAGAGCAAGTTCCTCTCCTCTGCAGTTTCTGATTTTGGATGATTGTTGTGATGAACTCAGCGATTGTGCTCTGCGTTTGGGTCGTGTTCTGCGGGTGGCTGTTGCTCTGCGAATTGTTGGAGGTTCTGCACTCCCAAATTCAGGTTTGTGTTGCAGTTTTCGAGGTTTTGAGTTTGGGGGTTTCCTTCTTCGTTTTCTGATTTTAGATTTGACATTGTGGGATTCAGTTGCTGAGGATCTCTGTCGGATTTCTGGATTGCTACGGACTGTTTCAGATTGTTGTCTCTGCTGATTGATTGAGGTAGGTGGTTACTCGATTCAGTTTGGAAGTTCAGCCATGGGGTGTTGCAAGAGCGTTATCTGATTTTGTGTGTGATTCTATTAGCGTTTGTTGTGATTTTGGAATGGCTAAACCCCCATGGTTTCCTGTTTTAATGTCTGATTTGGTGTGTGTGCTTAATTGGCAATTCGTGGTGTTGAATTGCGTTGTTTTTCTGCTCTGTTCGTCTTCTGAAATTTGCAGTTTTCGCACTGTCCGAACTTCTGTCCGAGCTTTGAAGTTCGGACAGTGCGTTCTTGCCTTACTGATTTTCAAGTTCGGGGTATGTCCGAACATTTGTCCGAACATAGATGTTCGGACACACCCTCAGGTTTTCTTCTGATTTAAGTTCGACCTGTGTCCGAACTTCGACGTCCGGACACAAGGTCGGACATCCCGCATATTTATTTCCGTAACTCGTCCGAACATCCGTCCGAACTTGGATGTTCGGACAATCTGAATTCCTCTATCTGATTTCAACTCGACTTGTGTCCGAACATTGATGTCCGGACACAAGTTCGGACATTTGGCATTCTCTGATTTCTGAGTCTCGACTTGTGTCCGAACTTCGACGTTAGGACACAAGTTCGGACACCCCTCTGTTTTCAGCATAACTTCTTCGTTTGAACTCCGATTTGAGTGCCGTCTGTGGCATTGGATTCCTTATGTTCTGTACTACTGATTTATGAGTGTTTTGGCATATCTAAATGCAACTTTGCTTCTGTTTAAGCAACCTTTCTGTTTTGGGACATTGCACACTGTTTCTGAGCCGTGAATGGCTGGGTCGAGCTATTCCGTGGTATACCATGTAGACGTCGTTCTAAGTGTGGGTCATTCCCTTTCTGTTCTGTGGGGTTGACGAACCCTTTGGCTCTTTCGAGTCATTTCTGCGTTGTCGAGAGACCTGGTATGGTCTATGGGTCTTCGACCCTTCTGAGTGTGTGCATTGTGTTTTGTCCCCTTTCTGTTTAAGTGCTCTGACTGTTTCTGATATGGGAACCCCTTGAGTTCCACTCTGTTTCTGCTCTGAAAGCTTCTGGATATTGAGAATTGTGGATAAATGCTTATCTTCTCCTTCTTCTGTTTTCAATTGTTTTGAGCGACCTTGCTGATGACGGTCGCTGCTTACTGGGCATAGTTGTGTGCTCATTCCCCTACTTCTAACATTTTTGCAGATTGATCAGCGAGGATCATCTTGAGTTCTGGAGCTATAGTGTTTAGCTTTTATTGTTCACACTACAAGAAAACAGCAGTATCACAGACGGAATATTCCGTATGTAAAAGCTAAACTTCCGTATGTAATGACAATCACAGACGGAAAATTCCGTAGGAAAATTCCGTCTGTAATAAACGGGTCGGTAATACTATTCCGTCGGTGAAAACTGATTCCGTCGGTGATATTTTTCACTTTTACAGACGGAATTTTCCGTCTCTGAAAACAATTATCACCGACGGAATTTTCCGTCTTTGAAAAGAATTATCACCTACCGAAATTTCCGTCTCAGATAATAATATCACCTACGGAAATTTCCGTCTCAGATAATAATATCACCTACAGATTATTCTGTCTCAGATAATGGTTATCACCTACGGAAAATATACGTCTCAGAAAATTGTATCACCTACGGAAAGTTCCGTCTCAGATAATGGTTATCACCTACAGAATTTTATGTTTCAGATATTATTACCTACGAAATGTCTCACCTCAGAATTACATATCACCTACGAAAATCATCTCATAAGTTATATCACCTACGAAATATGTACCTAATAATTTTCACAAACAAGACACATATAACCTGAATAATAACAACTATTACATTGCTAAAACACTTGTGACAGTTTACATTCATAGCTAAAGCAGTTTTTATCCATAATCCCAATATTCCCCAAAATACTCTAGTTATTCGAATACTACAACGCTCAAATCCTACCAAAAAGTTCACAATATTCAAGTTTACTGATGACTGATAATCATTTTCACACAGTGTATCATATAGAAAACACATATTCTTCACTTGACAGCTTCATGTCCCTTGAATTCAGCTACTTCATGTCCCTTGAATTCAGCTACTTCAAATCTGCAAAAAGAAAAAAAAAACACAACTACTTCAATATGAAGAACTTCAATATGAAGTATAGAGAATCACAATAAATGGGAGCACATCAGATTCAAGACCAGTGCTGCTACTGCTTCTATATTGTATGTGGCATTATGTTACAGTAGTAGGACATATTCACGCGGAACCCACCTCCAAATGAGGTAAAACAGTTATAAAAAGGCTAAGAAAAACACAACATAGATGTTTCAAGCATGCCTTCTCACATTCACCTCCAGACGTGGAGGGAATGGTCTAATTTTTGTCCTCTCAATTGCAGCTGCACACAATTAAAACCATTTCCAAGGACAGTAGACTCCAAAATATAAATAGAAACCAGGTAGACTAATGCATAATCAATACGACAGGACTTAATCACTGATCCTATTAAAACAGAAGCTCCTAATTTGAGCATATTAGAAGCTGCAAATTAAACAGGTCACAGCAGAAAAACTATGGAGCAAATAAGAAATGCAGGAAAGACCCCAAGGCAAGAGTTCTACTGTAACGACCCCAAAACCACCCTGGTTGAGAGACCGTTACACGCCGCGCGCTTATTACCTAAGACACGCAAGGCTACACTATCGAAACCCCAAAATAGAACTAATGCTCATAATTACCAGATAAACGATTACAAAACGTCTTTACAATACACAGGCGGAAGCCAAACTGAATTACAAAGCATAATCTAAATACAACAACTGGGCCCTAAGGCCAAACAAACTAAATACAAAACTCAAATGCCAAAACGGAAAGTAAGAGCTGAATCTCCAAGCACACAACTAAAACCTGCAAATCAGACGGAGATAGGGGTGAGCAAAACTATTGCTCAGCAGTGATAAACTTCATCAGCTGAGCACGCTCAAAACATAATCTGAACATACATACTTATACATATACAGAAGCGCTTAGCCAGGGCGAAACCAAAGTCAAAGCAGGAGACTTTCAAATAGGCAGAAGTCTAAAACAGAAGAGGCTAAGCAGTGGTCAAAATATACACTTAATAGCAGAAGGAAAACTGAAGCTGAAAGCTTGACGAAATCAGAAGCTTAAGAACCTCAGAAGCTTAAACACAATCAGAAGCTTAGCAAAATCAGAAGCTTAGCAAAATCCGGAACTTATCAGAAGACAGTAAGCACACAGCAGACCGTCTCAAATCAAATACTGATAGAGCAGACGAAGTGGAGCACTTTACAAACCAGAAATCCTCAACAGACAGGAAGCACACAGCAGCCTATCTGAGTTTGAAAACAAACAGAACTGGCGGAAGCAGTACAAGCAAACATAGGTACTCAAAGGACAGAAAGCACACAGCAGTCTGTCAAATACAAAAGCAGAGAGAACGGACAGAAGCCGAACAGAACACAAACAGAAGTGGGACACTAGCACCAAGCATAGCACTCAGAAAGGGTCGAAGACCCATGGATCTAACAGATCCCTCGACAACGCAGAAATGACCCGAAGGCCAAAGGGTTCGTCAACCCCACAGAACAGATTGGGCATGACCCACACTCAGAACGACGTCTACATGGTATACCACGGAATAGCTCGACCCAGCCATTCACGGCTCAGAAGCAGAGTAACTAGGTCCCAAAACAGAGGCTTAATCCAAACAGATCGAAGCTTAATACAGAGCAGAGCGGAAGTCTTAACCAGATCAGAACAGAAAGCGAAAGCCTAGCAAAATCAGAGAAGGAGCTTACCAATGGAAAGCCTTAGCAAAACAGAAGTCGAACCCGATTAGTAAATACGAAAGCAAACTGAAGTCAGAGGTTGAATCATATTTTCAGAGCAAAACAGAGTTCAAAAGATTAACGGAGACCTTAAAATCAGAAAACACTTAAACCCATGCTAAAACACCTGAAAACAGATAGTACTCGAAAAGAGGAATCCAACGCCGCAAACGGCACTCAAAACGGAGCTCGAACGAAGAAGTTATGGTGAAAACAGAGGGGTGTCCGAACTTGTGTCCGGACGTCGAAGTTCGGACGCAAGTCGAACTCAAATCCGCAGAAAATTTCAAGGTGTCCGAACATCCAAGTTCGGACGGATGTTCGGACGTCCTTCGGAAAACAACTCGAGGAAAGTCCGAACATATGTCCGAGCTTCAAAGTTCGGACACATGTCGAAGAGAAAATCAGAGGCGCAAAACAGGGTGTGTCCGAACTTCCAAGTTCGGACGGAAGTTCGGACACAGAGAAATTCTCAGAAAATCCAGACGCAACAGAGCGTGTCCGAACTTCCAAGTTCGGACGGAAGTTCGGACGCGCCGAAAAGTGCAGTTTACAGAGGCGATTTTCACACGAACAAAAGCACAAGACAATGCCAAATTAACATATGTTTGCAGCAACCAACTTTGGGGATTTAAGCCATTGAACGGCAGTAAAACAGACAGAATAAACACACACACGAAGTTAATCAAACGATTTAATTTACAGAACGAAACTCTTAAATCAGAAGCACTCAGAGTTTACAAAACAGAAGGGAATCACAGAGGTAGATTCGCCATTGTCAAAATATACTTATATATCAACATACGCAAAACACAACGATTCCCACGGGGTTGTAACACATCAAAACGCAAATCCGGAACACACACAAAGTTACCACAAATCAGAAACCACGCAAACACATACGGAAAACAACGAAACTAAAACCCCCGTGGGTGAACGCACACAACTGAATCCATCTACCACCTACCTCACATCCGTAGCTAAGCCATCTCTGCGGACTCTACGAATCGTCTTCCCGAATCTCCAACCGAATGATAATCCCTCGAATTGAACCGCTCCCAAAATACAAAATCAGAATTAGAAAAGAGAAGAGGAAGCCTCAACGAAGAAGAGAATCAGATCTACAACCCAAACCTGACTGACGACTGACAGACGAGCAGAATTCCACTGGCGGATCTCCAGCGATTATCAATCAAAAGGAATTGAAGAAGAAGATGAGCAAAGGGAGGAGAAGTTGAGAGCGATGAGAACGTCGAGAGAACCGTCAGGGTAGTGGAAGGAGGAATAATAACGTGAATAGAAGTTTTAGAAAGGAAGAGAATAAATTAAAGAATTAAGAAGTCCCTTCCCTAAAAATAAATAAAAAAATAATAGAAGCATGTTATTTCTAATTCTCCTTCCTCAAGCTATGACAATAATATTTAAGGAATGTCATAAACACTCTAGTATAAGGTACAAATTAATCTAAACTCCCTTTGCGAATCAGAAGGAATATGATAAAATAAAAAAAAAATCTGGGGCATAACAACATACCCCCCTTAAAAAGAATTTCGTCCTCGAAATTCGACGAAACCCAGAATATTAGCAGATGCACTTCCAGTGCAGGAACACTACAACACGAGCAAGGAGTTAACACTCAGAACAGAATGCACTGTTGATTGACTGACAGAAGGACCAGGAGGAGACCACTAATACATAGCTCCAAGGCACAGAAGGGAACACTCACAAGGCTAACACTCAGATTACACAAGCTGACTCACTGACCGAGGAAGCAAAGCAGATGATCACCAAAGCTTTAGCGCAAAGCACAGAAGGAACACTCGCTCATTTCAGAAGCTCCAACCTCGAAGAGCTAACACTCCAGTTTACTGGTCGACTCACTGACAGAAGAGGCGGAACAAAAGATCGATAGCTCTCAGCCCAAAAGCACAGGAACCCTCTCTTAGAATTCGTCCTTACCCAAAGGACCAAGCACACTCAAAAGCTCACACCAGAACAACAATATAGAACACACAAGCCAAGCACATACCCAAGCCCACAACTGAAGCACACATCACTGTCAAACAAGAACTCACATTCGGTCATCCTTCCCCAAAGGACCCGACTCCCTCAGACCCAGACTCAGACTCAAACACAGCAAATACACAGACAGACACTACGCTTCCGCTGCGCTACTCTGATAGCGGACAACCACAGAGCAGACACACTCTACAGACTCCAGACATCAATCAAATCAAGTAGTAGCCAACAGACAATTCACGCAGCAGAAAACACATAGCACATCACAAGCAATGACACGGAAGCGTAGACATGCAGACACCCAATAAATCCCAACGAAAGCTAAACCGGCTCTGATACCACTAAATGTAACGACCCCAAAACCACCCTGGTTGAGAGACCGTTACACGCCGCGCGCTTATTACCTAAGACACGCAAGGCTACACTATCGAAACCCCAAAATAGAACTAATGCTCATATATTACCAGATAAACGATTACAAAACGTCTTTACAATACACAGGCGGAAGCCAAACTGAATACAAAGCATAATCTAAATACAACTGGGCCCTAAGGCCAAACAAACTAAATACAAAACTCAAATGCCAAAACGGAAAGCAAGAGCTGAATCTCCAAGCACGAACTAAAACCTGCAAATCAGACGGAGATAGGGGGTGAGCAAAACTATTGCTCAGCAGGTGATAAACTTCATCAGCTGAGCACGCTCAAAACATAATCTGAACATACATACTTATACATATACAGAAGCGCTTAGCCAGGGCGAAACCAAAGTCAAAGCAGGAGACTTTCAAATAGGCAGAAGTCTAAAACAGAAGAGGCTAAGCAGTGGTCAAAATATACACTTAATAGCAGAAGGAAAACTGAAGCTGAAAGCTTGACGAAATCAGAAGCTTAAGAACCTCAGAAGCTTAAACACAATCAGAAGCTTAGCAAAATCAGAAGCTTAGCAAAATCCGGAACTTATCAGAAGACAGTAAGCACACAGCAGACCGTCTCAAATCAAATACTGATAGAGCAGACGAAGTGGAGCACTTTACAAACCAGAAATCCTCAACAGACAGGAAGCACACAGCAGCCTATCTGAGTTTGAAAACAAACAGAACTGGCGGAAGCAGTACAAGCAAACATAGGTACTCAAAGGACAGAAAGCACACAGCAGTCTGTCAAATACAAAAGCAGAGAGAACGGACAGAAGCCGAACAGAACACAAACAGAAGTGGGACACTAGCACCAAGCATAGCACTCAGAAAGGGTCGAAGACCCATGGATCTAACAGATCCCTCGACAACGCAGAAATGACCCGAAGGCCAAAGGGTTCGTCAACCCCACAGAACAGATTGGGCATGACCCACACTCAGAACGACGTCTACATGGTATACCACGGAATAGCTCGACCCAGCCATTCACGGCTCAGAAGCAGAGTAACTAGGTCCCAAAACAGAGGCTTAATCCAAACAGATCGAAGCTTAATACAGAGCAGAGCGGAAGTCTTAACCAGATCAGAACAGAAAGCGAAAGCCTAGCAAAATCAGAGAAGGAGCTTACCAATGGAAAGCCTTAGCAAAACAGAAGTCGAACCCGATTAGTAAATACGAAAGCAAACTGAAGTCAGAGGTTGAATCATATTTTCAGAGCAAAACAGAGTTCAAAAGATTAACGGAGACCTTAAAATCAGAAAACACTTAAACCCATGCTAAAACACCTGAAAACAGATAGTACTCGAAAAGAGGAATCCAACGCCGCAAACGGCACTCAAAACGGAGCTCGAACGAAGAAGTTATGGTGAAAACAGAGGGGTGTCCGAACTTGTGTCCGGACGTCGAAGTTCGGACGCAAGTCGAACTCAAATCCGCAGAAAATTTCAAGGTGTCCGAACATCCAAGTTCGGACGGATGTTCGGACGTCCTTCGGAAAACAACTCGAGGAAAGTCCGAACATATGTCCGAGCTTCAAAGTTCGGACACATGTCGAAGAGAAAATCAGAGGCGCAAAACAGGGTGTGTCCGAACTTCCAAGTTCGGACGGAAGTTCGGACACAGAGAAATTCTCAGAAAATCCAGACGCAACAGAGCGTGTCCGAACTTCCAAGTTCGGACGGAAGTTCGGACGCGCCGAAAAGTGCAGTTTACAGAGGCGATTTTCACACGAACAAAAGCACAAGACAATGCCAAATTAACATATGTTTGCAGCAACCAACTTTGGGGATTTAAGCCATTGAACGGCAGTAAAACAGACAGAATAAACACACACACGAAGTTAATCAAACGATTTAATTTACAGAACGAAACTCTTAAATCAGAAGCACTCAGAGTTTGCAAAACAGAAGGGAATCACAGAGGTAGATTCGCCATTGTCAAAATATACTTATATATCAACATACGCAAAACACAACGATTCCCACGGGGTTGTAACACATCAAAACGCAAATCCGGAACACACACAAAGTTACCACAAATCAGAAACCACGCAAACACATACGGAAAACAACGAAACTAAAACCCCCGTGGGTGAACGCACACAACCGAATCCATCTACCACCTACCTCACATCCGTAGCTAAGCCATCTCTGCGGACTCTACGAATCGTCTTCCCGAATCTCCAACCGAATGATAATCCCTCGAATTGAACCGCTCCCAAAATACAAAATCAGAATTAGAAAAGAGAAGGGAAGCCTCAACGAAGAAGAGAATCAGATCTACAACCCAAACCTGACTGACGACTGACAGACCAGAATTCCACTGGCGGATCTCCAGCGATTATCAATCAAAAGGAATTGAAGAAGAAGATGAGCAAAGGGAGGAGAAGTTGAGAGCGATGAGAACGTCGAGAGAACCGTCAGGGTAGTGGAAGGAGGAATAATAACGTGAATAGAAGTTTTAGAAAGGAAGAGAATAAATTAAAGAATTAAGAAGTCCCTTCCCTAAAAATAAATAAAAATAAATAATAGAAGCATGTTATTTCTAATTCTCCTTCCTCAAGCTATGACAATAATATTTAAGGAATGTCATAAACACTCTAGTATAAGGTACAAATTAATCTAAACTCCCTTTGCGAATCAGAAGGAATATGATAAAATAAAAAAAAAAAATCTGGGGCATAACATCTACTGCTGGTTACTAGTTTCTCAGTAGGACTAGTATTTAGAAAAAGAAAGAAATTGTCCCTTTCAACTCAAAACCTGCGGTTAAGTTACATCACTGAAGCAGCAGCTCTAACATAACATTATTGCACTAGCTAGCTAGCTAGTCACGCACACCAACCTTGTCATATAGTAATAGCAGAATGATTACAAAACTGTTAAAAAATTAAAAGGTGTCCTGAGTTTCAGAAACACAGGCATAGTCTTCCAGAAATAGCTACAACTATAGTTATATTCATAAGTATGATTCTTGAACAGAGATACCGGTATGTATTTCAAAAGCGAGAGATTTATAGTAAGAATTCAGACATTAAAAATTCTCAGAATAATATCAGCATGGTTTATGATTCATGAGGGTAGTGGTGAAGCACCACCTCTCCACTTCCCGCACACCATTGTCCTTCACAGTTTACAAACCAAATTCATACTGTATCTGTATTATTGAGGTAATTTGAACCGAAGTTATAATATCACATTTGAACTTTGTTATGCGATTGAGTTGAGAATGACCAATGCCTAACCTGATGAGCAATTAAATTACTAAATATATAGGGACAAAATCCATACCTCAATTCGAACATCATCAAATCTATCTCCTCATCTTTTCATGTGAGTTACCATTTGGAGCCCTTGAAGATCCACCACCAGATCCATTAGCATTGGTTGAAGTGCCATGTCTGAATTGACCGAACATTTCAGCCAATTGTAGCAAGCAATCCTTAATCTCGTCCTGAGTTTCAACAAAAACCTTTCATTTCTTTCTTCATAGTCGACATCTCTTCACGTAATTGGTCGAATTCAGATGGATTACTCAACATTTTGTTGCTGGTCCACAAGCAGAGGAAGCTGTCTCACAAGGGGAGCTTGATGGATTAAATATTGTTTTGCATGTGGTGTAGTGCCAAAACCATATACATGAGTCCGTGTAGTCTCATTCCCCAATTGCCTTGCACCAAGCATCGGGATCAAATTCAGGATGTTCATCATGTTCTAGACCATACTTCTCCTCCAGACAAGACACATATGATGCTATGGAAAACGTATAATTAAAATTAATACAAAATTATTCAGAAGTGTTTGAAGAAGAAAAAATATGCATAGTCAATCCAGAAATACTCACAGAAACATTTTTAGATTTTAGATCGACATAATCACCAGTGCCCCTCTTGCGCTTGTGTGTTTCGATCAAAAACCTCACCAAATGTAGCTGGTCGTTGTTTCTTCTCTCATGACTATACATGCAACAACAATTTTTATATAACTAGATGAAAGTTCAATGAACAATAACTCTTTATACAAACATGAGTATCAAAATAATACCATACGATATCCATGAACTGAAAATGGGATTGATCCTCCAGTATGCTTTGTAATTCCTCCATCCTCTCTTCTTGTGAGCCGGTTTTGCTTATTTTTTTCAGATTTCATTTTCCATGCTGGAGTATTCCAGTAAGTGTCAACAAGTCTATTCCATATATCGACTCTAATCCAACCTTCATTGTAGTCTTTACATTCTCCAATATCACTGACCAAAATGCTCTTTCGCTTTCTTTCTTTCCTCATCCATCATTCCTTTAAATCGATTCTGACATGATAGTTCCCAAACCTTTCTAACGTTGGCATGGTCATCAGGGGCCCATGTAAATTTTTCCTGTTAATAATGGAAAAACATTAGCAATATTTATAACAATACTAGCATGCATACTCTATATCTTTCCACCAACCTGAAACTTTGACCATATTTCTTCTTGTACCTCTTTTGGAACTTTACCCCAAGTTGGCCATGCGTCAGTCAGATGTACTTGAATTCCCTTTGTGATTGCCCTCACAACCTTTGGATCAGAAAAACAACTAGTACAATGGAAGATGAAATTATTATCTTAACCAAATGTAGAAAGAATATGTACTACAAAAAATAAAGTAAAAAGGTACTTTTGGTGTAGTGTAGAAATGAATTTCCTTTGCTCTGGATTTGCCGAGGTAGGTATCACTTTGTTTGGCCCCCTTCCACGCCTTTTCTTTTCAGCATTAGTTTCTTGATAAGTAGATGTCTCACAAACATCAGCAGATACATTAAGAGACAAGTTTCTTGATGGAGCATTAATGGTGGATGTCTCCCTCATCAGATCATGGTTACCATCTGGTTCAGATTCGATGGCTTGGTTTTCAGGTGTATGATTCTCATCCAATGTGTGAGGCAAGTTTGGTATTGAATGAGAAGAATGTGATGTGGCTTTAAAGAATGCATTCCATGCAGCTTTTGATGGACCTTGACGAGGTGTTTCACCTTCAATGTTGGTTGCTGATTTTGATTTATTCAGGTGTGCAGTTGGCATGACCTTTTTTGCAGGAGCTTGAAGAGATTCATCGCCTCCAATGGTTGCTTTAGACTTATTTGCTCGTGTTTTTGCCATGATTCCTGCAAAGTAAAGGAACTGAAGTAAACACACATTGACAAACAAATTATGCATAAAACAACCAAAAAAACATAACATACATAAAATCATTCAATATTAACATACACAAGGATATAGTTGGTTCTATATATCATCTTCATTTTCATCCTCCTCCTCACTTTTTTAAGCGTTCATCACCACCTTCACTATCTTCTTCTTCACTCAGATGTTCTCTACTTTCATCATCACCTTCAAATGAATCTTCATCAGATTGAGCTTCATCGTCATCCTCTAGTGTTATCTGATTATCTTCTCTTATCTGTTCATCTTGAGTTACCACTTCTAATTCACCATGATCAACTAATGTCAAATCATCAAGGTCATCACTGATTTCATTACTTGTTCGATTAGTGAATCGAGCTTCTTGGTAAACTCCATCGTTGAAATCCAACTCCTCTTCTGTTCTCATCGTTGCAAGATTATATCTACTTCTAGCTTTTGTCTTGAACACAGCCCACCAGTTTTGACGATTTTTGTTTGTAGAAGAATATGGGTGTAGTATACTTGCTGACATTGGTGGGCTAGCACAAAAGGCTCATTACTCCCAAGCACTGACTTATAATTAACTTCAACTAGACCATGTTGAGGATCAACTCGAATCCCTCTTGTTGTGTCAAACCAACGACATTTGAAAAGTACAACTTTATTTCCTACTCCAAAGTACTCAAGCTCAATAATATCTTCTATCACACCATAAAAGTCATGAGCATAGTCATTATAACAATCGCCTGTCACACAAACACCACAATTCATTGTTGATCGGGAGCTTCCATACTCCTTTGTATGAAATTTGAAACCATTCACGAAATAGCCTTTGTAACAAATAGCCAAGCGAGAAGGTCCATGTGCAAGTTGAGCAATTTGATGATCAACTTCACTTGAATGATCGGAAACCTAATACGGTGTAGAAGTTGTATAAATAGTTTTCTAGGTTGGAAAGTTCAAAAACATGAATTCTAGCATTAGAGTCTTACGTATTCCTTAAGCCATCGTGGAAAAGTAGTATCTCTTACTTTCTCTAACTCTCTATCACTGATATGCGGCATCATCTGTTTTACCATGGAATCAAACATCCTACACCATTGATGTGTTGTATGAGTCAGAATCTAGTTCAAAATACTAGATTTTATGTAGTTCCCGTGAGATTGTATGCTTACTCAATATAAGGCGTCATTTCGTCACAATTCTTGAGGACATACATTTCAGCAGCCAGATACTCCACATTGCTCAAATATCTAGAATTAGTTGTTTTCGGTCCAATTGGTCGTCCAAGATGCTTGAAAATGGAAAGATGTCTTATGTCATCCATTTCACCTCCATCATCATTTCGTGGAACTTGAGTGAATCTTGTTTCTACATCTTCTTCAAAGTATAATGCACAAAAGGAGGCAATCTCTTCAACAAAATATGCTTCACAGATCGAGCCTTCAACACATGCTTGGTTTTTAACCTTTTTTTTCAAGTGGTGTAGAAACCTAATCAACAAATTAACTGAAACTAAGTACGTAGTTAAGTATAATATCTGATAAGTATATATATCATCGTTTACCTCTCAAAAGGATACATCCATCGATACTGGACTGGTCCACCCACTTTTGCTTCATATGGTAAATGAAGACATAAGTGCTCCATCGAATCAAAAAATCCCGGTGGAAATATCTTCTCCAATTTACAAATTGTTTCCACAATATTCTTTTCTAAAAACTCCATATGAGATGTCGTTATTTCGACAGAGCAAATATCTCGAAAGAAATGAGAAAGGTCAGTAATCGCATCCCATATTGGTTTGGGAAGTAAATCTCGTAGAGCAATTGGGAGCAACCTTTGCATGAACACGTGGCAATCATGGCTCTTCATTCCATAAAACTTTCCCTCTGTAAGATTAACACACCTTCCAATGTTTGAGGCAAAGCCATCAGGTAATTTAAGATCCTTTGCCCAGGCACACACTTTAAGTTGGTCAGATTTTTCAAAGCATATGAGGCCACAGGCTTGAACAATTTCCCATTGTGTTCAACCAAATGCAGATCAGGACGACGACAATAAACTTCTATGTCCATCCTAGCCTTCAGGTTATCCTTTGTCTTTCCCTTAACATCCATCACTGTGTTGAAAACATTGTCAAAAACATTCTTTTCTACATGCATGGAGTCTATATTGTGACGGATCAAATTGCTCTCTCCCAATATGGCAACTCCCAAAAAATACTCTTTTTCACCCAGTTATGAGTTACTCCAAAACCGTAAGGTTTTTGAGGAGGACATTTCATGCCAAATGGGATGTTTGGGATGCTATCTATTTCCTTCAAAACCTCTTCACCAGACAATCTAACTATAGGAGGGTCACGGATAACTCTTCTTCTGAATTTATCTCTTTGTGTTCTGAAGGAATGATCAGGAGGTAAGAATTTTCGATGACAATCAAAGTAGCATGGTTTCCTCCCATGTTGCAAAATAAAAGAATCTGATTTTCCCATGCAATATGGACAAGATAACCTCCCATGAGTGCTCCATCCGGATAACATACCATATGCAGGAAAATCACTCACCGTCCACATTAGTGCTGCCCTTAGTGAGAAGTACTCATTTTTGTGAGCATCATAAGTTGAAACACCAACACTCCAAAGATCTTTCAATTCATCAATCAACGGCCTCAAAAAAATATCAATGTCTTGGGATGGACTATTTGGACCAGGGATGACCATATTGAGAAGTAAATATGGTTGTTTCATGCACATCCATGGAGGCAAGTTATATATGACAACCATTACTGGCCAACAGGAATATGGTCTAGCTCCTTGCTTAAAAGGACTAAAACCATCTGTACACAATCCCAACCTCACATTCCTTATTTCAGCAGCAAAAGATTCATGGACATTATTGAAGTATTTCCATGCTTCTCCATCAGCGGGGTGCAATAGAACTCCAGGAGGAGACTGATTGTGTGCATGCCAAACCATATTTTCTGCAATTCGTTTTGATGTGAATAGCCTTTGAAGCCTAGGCGTAAGTGGAAAGTAGCGTAGAACTTTGTAAGGAATTTTAGCTGTCTTCCTAGCATTTGAAGTCCTAGGCTTATATCTTGGATGTCCACATTCTTACAAAGTTGAAGCTCCTCATACTCTTTGTAAAACAACATACAATTATTCACACATGCATGAATTTTAACATAATGTAGCCCAAATGCTCTCATCTTCTTCTTCATGTGATAATAATTCTCTGGGAGTTTATTATCTTCAGGTAGCATACTCTTTATGATACCCATAAGACGATTGAAACAAGACTCACTTATATTGAATTCAGATTTGCAATTCAACAATTGGCTTACGGAAGACAATATCGTCATTTTCTTGCAACCACTCCATAATGGCTCATCAGCATCATTCAGTAAAGAGAAAAAGCGGGATGCAATAGTACTTGCCTCTGGTTCCACTTGCATTCTCTCATTTTCAGGACTAGAGTTTGCGGCCATATTTGTATAGAAAGCATCCCTAACCATACTAGCATATGGATTTTCATTCTCAACATGAAGCGATGAAGGTTCATTAACATCAAGCGTGGTATGTGATGGCTGACCATGGATTCTCTCATTAGGAACACTTGTTGGGTTTCTACAAAATCCGTTGTAGTATAAATGTCGTCGCACCACATCATGATCCAAAAATTGTTGTTTTTCACATTTCACGCATGGGCATTTAACTCTATCTCCACTAACAAACCACTTTGATGATATTGCGAAACTTATGTAATCTTCAACTTTTGTCAAGTATTCAGGCGTAACATATCCATCATCATCCACCCGATTGCACGACCAAAATATATTTGAATCCATTCTGAACCCATATAAAAACTTAATAATAATGAGGCTACCAAATAAATACATAAGTGGATTAGTCAAATAAATTAAAGAGACAGCAAACTTAATTCAAATTCAAAGTTCATTTTAACTTGATATGCGGCGTCAATTACAAAAATATCCTTTCATGCCTAAATGACTATTGTTAGCACAAAACAAAATTATAAGACATATAATCAAACAACAAATTTTCATGCATCAATAAATGCGGAAATAGTTCTCATGACAACAAATTGTTCTTCATATTACCTGGTCTAATGAGTCAAGCTCTGGATGAATTTGTTTTGAATTATCACGGCGCTCCTTACTTCTGTGGAAAAAAAATCTTGAAATTAGTAATTGATGCAAAAACTAGTCAAGGTAAAATTTGTACAGAAGTATGGAACTATAGAAAACTGGTGCTAAATGGTACTTAGAATAATTTGTAGCATAATAGGGCGATCAAACTACTTCATGAATACAGAAAACAACAAGTAATTTGAGCAAACAGACAAACATAATACTTATAATTCAATTCAAACGCAGACAAATCAGATGTGAAAGGCCCATCTGTGGTTAAATGCGTTCAAACAAGCAATATGTGAAACAAAAACATCAATAAATATACAAATTCTTTGTATCAGTTTCATTAGCTTCAATCTGGCTAGAATGGACCAGAAGAATGGTGTCTGTCGCTTTGATATTAAACAATTGCACAAATGGAGTCATTTAATTAGACGGTGGTGAGTATTATATTTTTTTCATTGCAGCTCTGCTTGAAAGGGATTGTAAAACCTCTGTGGACATAATAACCCCATGTGTGCAGTAGTCCATTAAATGATTCTTGCCTTTATTTGAAGCAACGTTGTTCTATCATACACATGGCCACTTTTGCGAACCTGATAATGATATGAAATGGGAATGGGTTTTGCGAATAATGTGAAAGGCAAGAAATAACCAACGGGTGAAAAATAGTGTTTTTGAATTTAAAAGAGTACATATATCCATTTGTTATGCCAATCTGAAGTATAGTCTTTATTGAAACTCTTCCGTCTCTCCTTCCCAATTCCACATCGTAATATGGTCCACCAGTCTACAATTAACATCCTATTTTTTCAGTAATATCTTTTCTTGGGGGGTTTAAATGCAATTAATGATGTTTCATCAGAAATTTTACAGTAGCAGAGGTGAAGTTAATTAAGATATTTCTTGATGGTAGCAGGTAATTACCAGATAAACAATGTCCCTCGCCGCCACAGCTAATACATCAGCACAGGAAACCTTGTGCTTACAACCAGGCACTCTGTCCACCGCCTCTTTTGCTCGAATTACAGTGTCGAATCTGTCTCCTGCTATCGAAATGTCATCAGCAAGACGGACGCATCACATCCCTACAAATATACACATCACAAAACACAAATACCTAACTAAGCAAATTTCATACTCGTTCATTGGCTTTCAATGAAATATGATTGGGAGGAGTAATAAACCGAATGTACAATGATAACTCTGACCTCGATGAAGCAATCACGGAAGAAAAGTCTGAGTGTGCCAGGAGCAGTGACGAATATCTCCTGAAGCTTTCTCCTGACGGTGCCACGCACAATGGACTCAACGTTCGGGCATGTCCTCCGGTAGTATATCCTTCCTTCTCGGAAAATTAGTGAAATCCTAAACGACAGATGAGGTATGTATGATAGCGAACGAGAGAGCTCAAGCAGAATCAACAATTTGATAGAAAATAATCAAACCTAGAGACTAAAACCTAATCTGGAAGCGATTATATAAATAGGTGTAATAAACTCACCTAAAGCTTGTGGACAGAAGCTTGTGGACGAAGAAGAAAGCTCGTGGACGAAGAAGAAAGCTCGTGGACGATGAAGAAAGCTTGTGGACACAGAAGAAAAATTGCAGGCGGGAGGAAGAAGAATAGCGAGAGAAAGCAGCACGAGAAGTTTGTTTTTAGAGGAAGAGTTGTTTTTTTTGTTTATGTATTTGGACTTTTACCTACGAAATTTCAGTCTGTAAAAGTAGGAAGAATTTTCCCCCCAAACTTTTAGCCATCCCGCGCGTCTAATATAGAGATGTTTTACCTACGGAAATGTTTCCGTATGTAATTTTGTACATATTCCGTCAGTGATACCAGTTTAAATGTTATTTTTATTTTAGTACTAAGTCCGTTGGAAATTCCGTAGGTAAAAAGTATTTTTACATACGGAATATTTCCGTAGGAAATTTTCCGTCTGTGATACTACTGTTTTCTTGTAGTGTCATTCAGTTTGATACTTTGAGATGTTGCAGCCTTCAGGCCTTATACTTTTGACTTCCGTTTCTGACTCAGTTTCGTATTTGGGATTTTGGTATTTGCTTCCGCTGTATTTGAATACATTGGTTTACAATGTTTATGTAAACTTCGTTTTGGGCCTTTATTGCGTTTGAGTGTTTTAGAGCCTTGCGTTATTAGGTAGTAATACGCGGCGTGTAGCACCCTTAACTCTTAGGCCGGTTTTAGGGGTGTTACATTTAGTGGTATCAGAGCCAGGTTTGGCTTTCTTTGGTGTCTGTGGGTGTGTTTGCTTGTGTGAGAGTCAGTTGTGACAGTGGTTGACTGTATGAGTTAGTTCTGACAAGTTTTGGATTTGTACATCTCAGAATGGCTCCTCGTAGGACACCAGTGACCCCTCAGGGAGATGCTGCGGATGTAGTGCAGCAGTTTGTGACGCAGTTGATGCAGACGATGGCTGCAGCTGCTGGGGGAGCTGGTGGAGGAGCTGGTGGTGCTGGCCCAGCAGGGGCGAATGTAGTGGGAGGCCGAGTCCGAGCACTCCAGGAGTTCATGAAGCTAAAGCCACCTTCTTTCGACGGCTGTGGCGACCCTCAGGAGGCGAGCCATTGGATTACTGAGGTCGAGGACCTGCTGAGAGTGATGGGGTCGGAGGACGACCAGAAGGTAGACTTCGCCACGTTCCTCTTCAAGGGAGGAGGCGAAGGAGTGGTGGCACATGGTGATGGGTAGACATCCCCAGCCTTGGACCTGGGATCAGTTCTGCTTGGAGTCCAACAAGCAGTTCTATCCGGATGTCTACAAGGACCAGAAGATCAATGAGTATAACCGGCTGCGTCAGGGGAGAGATATGACCGTAGAGGAGTACGTGAGGAAGTTCGTGACCCTGTCGAAGTATGCTCCGAGCCAGATGAGCATAGGAAGGCTCGTAAGTTCGAGAGCGGTTTGAGGCCAGACATCAGGTCGGCGGTGACACCTCTTCGTCACCGGACCTTCAGAGATGTGGCGGATGTCGCCCTGCTGGTAGAGGCTGACATCAGGGGCAGACAGGCGGGCAAAGACCATAAGGGGAAGAGGCGTGCTGAAGAGCCTCAGAAGAAGGAGGCTGCTCCTCCTCAGAAGAAGCAGACCTATGGAGACCGTCGGGGAGCTTCTTCATCTTCGTCAGCTGGGGCGAAGTGTGGGGCTTGGTCGCTCCCATCCTAGTAGGGAGTGCTACAAAGAAGACTGGTGCCTGCTTTAAGTGCGGGTCGATGGAGCACCGGATCGCTCAGTGCCCTCAGGCATCCAGTAGAGGCTCAGGAGACAGAGGCACCGCTCAGATTCAGGGGCGAGGTCCGATCAGAAGAAGCCTCAGACTCAGCCCGGTTTATGCTATGGCTGGAGAGCGTGATCGTGCTGGTGATCCGTCATCTCAGGTATTCTCCAGATCCATTCTCGATGTATTTTGTCTGTTTGACTCGGGAGCTACGCATTCCTTTGTCTGCTATGATTTATTGGGTGATCTTGGATTGACTGCTGTGTCTAGTGAGGTAGACCTATGTGTGAGTAGTCCGTTAGGTGGGGTTGCCCCTTGTGTGCTGGATTCTGTGTGTAAGGCTTGTCCCATAGTAGTTCGGGACAAGACCTTTTGTGCTGACCTCATCCCGATGCGGATGACCTGTTTTGATGTGATCCTGGGCATGGATTGGCTAGCAGAGCACCATGCCCATATGATTGTGCAGCGAGAAGAGTAGTGTTCGACTTGCCAGACGGGACTTGCGCTTTGCCTTCTCTGGGAATGTTCCATGTGCGCCTGTGATTGTGTCGGCGATGCAGGCCCAGTTTCTTGAGGAAGGGCTGCCAGGGCTTCTTATGTTATCTGCCAGAGGTGCGTGAGGGATCTAGCTTGGAGAGCATCCCGATCGTCAGAGAGTTCCCAGAGGTCTTCCAGGACGACGTGCTCGGACTTCCACCAGTGCGAGAGGTGGAGTTCACGATCGATTTAGCGCCAGAGACTCAGCCCATCTCTAAGGCCCCTTACCGTATGAGTCCGGCGGAGTTGAAGGAGCTGAAGGTCCAGCTTCAGGAGCTGTTAGATAAGGGCTTCATACGCCCTAGTGTTTCGCCTTGGGGAGCGCCAGTGCTGTTTGTGAAGAAGAAGGATGGGACCTTCCGTTTGTGCATCGACTATAGAGAGCTGAACAAGGTGACCATCAAGAATCGCTATCCCCTTCCGCGCATAGATGATTTGTTTGACCAGTTGGCGGGCGCCACAGTGTTCTCGAAGATAGATCTTCGTTCAGGCTACATCAGTTGAGGATTAAGGCCGAAGATGTGCCTAAGTCCGCTTTTATGGCTCGTTATGGTCATTACGAGTTCCTAGTCATGCCTTTTGGTTTGACTAATTGCTCCATCAGTATTCATGGATATGATGAACCGGGTTTTCAAACCCTATCTGGATCAGTTTGTAGTGGTCTTCATAGATGATATCTTGGTGTACTCCAGAGCGCAGAGGAGCATGAGGAGCATCTGAGGATTGTTTTGCAGACTGAAGGATCGTGAGTTGTATGCTAAGTTGAAGAAGTGTGACTTCTGGCTTGATCGCGTAGTTTCTTGGGACATGTGGTCTCGAAGGACGGTATCTCAGTGGATCCTGAGAAGATTAGAGCTGTGATGGAGTGGGCGAGGCCCACGAATGTTGCTGAGATTCGTAGTTTCCTTGGGTTAGGGTACTACAGGAAGTTCGTGAGGGGTTCTTAAGATTGTATCCCCGCTGACCCGTCTGTTGAGGAAGGAGATCAAGTATGAGTGGAGCGAGGCTTGCGAGCAGAGCTTCCAGGAGATTAAGAAGAGGCTGACGACGCACCGATTCTGACTTTGCCTTCTGGGACCGAGGGATTCGAGGTCTTCTGTGATGCGTCCCATAAGGGACTGGGATGTGTTTTGATGCAGCAGGGTAAGGTAGTGGCTTATGGCCCGACAGCTTAAGCCCTATGAGAAGAACTACCCTACCCACGATCTGGAGTTGGCAGCTGTAGTGTTCGCGCTGAAGATTTGGAGGCATTATCTGTATGGGCGTCGTGTAAGGTTTACAGACCACAAGAGTCTCAAGTATTTGTTCACTCAGAAGGAGCTGAACTTGAGACAGAGGAGGTGGTTGGAGCTACTTCATGACTACGATTTAGAGATCCTCTACCACCCGGGTAGAGCGAATGTTGTTGCAGATGCCTTGAGCCGGAGAGGTGCTTCGGGTGTAGCTTGTGCTCTGACTGGTGTCCAGAGGTCCGCCTTAGAGCTGCAGCGTATGGGTGTTGGGTAGTCAGACCAGCCAGTGCCAGTGTGATAGCAGCGCTTCAGGTTCAGTCTTCTTGGTCGACAGGATCCGGGTTGGTCAGGAGCAGATTCAGCTTTGTGTCGGATCAGAGAGGGGCTGTCTTCAGAGCAGATTCAGACTTCAGTGTCTCCAGCGATGGGTGTCTGCGTTTCAGAGGCCGTGTATGTGTGCCAGACGATGCAGTGCTGCGCAGAGAGATCCTTCAGGAGGCTCATGGAGCGCCATATTCAGTTCACCCAGGAGGGGTGAAGATGTATCGAGATCTCAGAGAGTCATTCTGGTGGTCTGGGATGAAGCGCGATATCTCGAGTTTGTTTCGAAGTGCCAGACCTGTCAGCAGATTAAGGCTGAGCACCAGAGGCCAGCGGGTTTGCTTCAGCCCCTTCCCATTCCTGAGTGGAAGTGGGAGAGTGTGGGGATGGATTTGTCATGGGTTTGCCCAGGACTCCTTCGGGTTGTGATGCCGTTTGGGTGATAGTTGATCGTCTGACGAAGTCTGCTCATTTTCTGCCGGTGAAGAAGACCTTCAGTTTGGAGCGCCTAGCTCGTTTGTATCTGGATGAGATAGTGAGGCTTCACGGTGTGCCTACTACTATTGTGTCTGATCGTGACCCACGTTTTGTTTCGAGATTTTGGCGCAGTTTGCATAAGGCCTTGGGTACGAATTTAGCCTTCAGTTCAGCTTACCATCCTCAGTCGGATGGCCAGACAGAGAGGACTAATCAGGTTTTGGAGGACATGCTTCGCGCATGTGTCCTGGACTTTGGAGGTAGCTGGGAGCAGCATGTGACTCTGATTGAGTTCGCCTACAACAACAGCTTTCAGGCGAGCATTGGTATGGCTCCGTTTGAAGCGTTGTATGGTAGGAGGTGCAGGTCACCCATCTGTTGGGATGACCTGAAGGAGAGGGTCTTGGTTGGACCCGAGCTGGTGCAGGGAGCAGGAGCAGTAGAGAAGATCAGGACATTCGGGAGCGTTTGCTTGTTGCTCAGAGCAGACAGAAGTGCTATGCAGACCAGAGGCGTAGGCCGCTTGAGTTTGATGTTGGTGATCATGTCTATCTGCGAGTGTCGCCGGTCAGAGGCGTGGTCCGGTTTGGGAAGCGTGGGAAGCTTAGCCCGAGGTTCGTTGGACCGTTTGAGATTCTGGAGAGGATTGGCCCTGTGGCCTACCGTCTAGCCTTGCCGCCATCTTTGTCAGCTGTGCATAACGTCTTCCATGTGTCTATGTTGAGGAAGTATCTGCATGATCCGTCTCACGTGATCGACTACAGCCAGCTTCAGTTGAGAGAGGACTGCAGTTTCGAGGCGGTGCCTACTCGTATTTTAGCCAGGGATGTCCGTCGGCTTCGTAGTAAGACCCTGCCTATGGTGAAGGTCCAGTGGTCAGATCAGTTAGAGAGTGAAGCGACTTGGGAACTCGAAGATGAGCTGCGTGCCAAGTATCCCTCCCTGTTCGAGCAGTAAGGTGAGTTAATCTCGAGGACGAGATTCTTTTAAGGGGGAGGTGATGTTATAACCCGTGTAATTGCAACCTTATATTATGTCCGGTTTATGTAATGAGCTAAGATGGATTACATTTCTTTACTGTCAGTTGGGACTCAGCGGCATTGTTTTAATTGTCAAGGACGAGGAGGTCTTTCGGTTAATTAATTAAGGTAATTAATTATCTGATTTATAAGGAGAAGGGTTCCTTATTTTCCCTTACATTTTCTAATTATTCTAATCACGTCAGTCCATTCGTGAGGAGCGTCTCGATCGTGGTTTGAACGACAGTTTCCTCCCTTCCCTTCTCTCTCTCTAATTCCCCTCTGCTGAAGCGGTGAATGATCTACTGCAATCTGGTTGGAATCTCTGCTGCTGTGTAATCCGTTGTCCGCCTTCAGGTTTGGTTCTCGAAATTCAGATTAGTAATTAGAGCAAGTTCCTCTCCTCTGCAGTTTCTGATTTTGGTGATTGTTGTGATGAACTCAGCGATTGTGCTCTGCGTTTGGGTCGTGTTCTGGGTGGCTGTTGCTCTGCGAATTGTTGGAGGTTCTGCACTCCCGAATTCAGGTTTGTGTTGCAGTTTTCGAGGTTTTGAGTTTGGGGGTTTCCTTCTTCGTTTTCTGATTTTAGATTTGACATTGTGGGATTCAGTTGCTGAGGATCTCTGTCGGATTTCTGGATTGCTACGGACTGTTTCAGATTGTTGTCTCTGCTGATTGATTGAGGTAGGTGGTTACTCGATTCAGTTTGGAAGTTCAGCCATGGGGTGTTGCAAGAGCGTTATCTGATTTTGTGTGTGATTCTATTAGCGTTTGTTGTGATTTTGGAATGGCTAAACCCCCATGGTTTCCTGTTTTAATGTCTGATTTGGTGTGTGTGCTTAATTGGCAATTCGTGGTGTTGAATTGCGTTGTTTTTCTGCTCTGTTCGTCTTCTGAAATTTGCAGTTTTCGCACTGTCCGAACTTCTGTCCGAGCTTTGAAGTTCGGACAGTGCGTTCTGCCTTACTGATTTTCAAGTTCGGGGTATGTCCGAACATCTGTCCGAACATAGATGTTCGGACACACCCTCAGGTTTTCTTCTGATTTAAGTTCGACCTGTGTCCGAACTTCGACGTCCGGACACAAGGTCGGACATCCGCGTATTTTTTCCGTAACTCGTCCGAACATCCGTCCGAACTTGGATGTTCGGACATTCTGAATTCCTCTATCTGATTTCAACTCGACTTGTGTCCGAACATTGATGTCCGGACACAAGTTCGGACATTTGGCATTCTCTGGTTTCTGAGTCTCGACTTGTGTCCGAACTTCGACGTTAGGACACAAGTTCGGACACCCCTCTGTTTTCAGCATAACTTCTTCGTTTGAACTCCGATTTGAGTGCCGTCTGTGGCATTGGATTCCTTATGTTCTGTACTACTGATTTATGAGTGTTTTGGCATATTAAATGCAACTTTGCTTCTGTTTAAGCAACCTTTCTGTTTTGGGACATTGCACATGTTTCTGAGCCGTGAATGGCTGGGTCGAGCTATTCCGTGGTATACCATGTAGACGTCGTTCTGAGTGTGGGTCATTCCCTTTCTGTTCTGTGGGGTTGACGAACCCTTTGGCTCTTTCGAGTCATTTCTGCGTTGCCGAGAGACCTGGTATGGTCTATGGGTCTTCGACCCTTCTGAGTGTGTGCATTGTGTTTTGTCCCCTTTCTGTTTAAGTGCTCTGACTGTTTCTGATATGGGAACCCCTTGAGTTCCACTCTGTTTCTGTTCTGAAAGCTTCTGGATATTGAGAATTGTGGATAAATGCTTATCTTCTCCTTCTTCTGTTTTCAATTGTTTTGAGCGACCTTGCTGATGACGGTCGCTGCTTACTGGGCATAGTTGTGTGCTCATTCCCCTACTTCTAACATTTTTGCAGATTGATCACGAGGATCATCTTGAGTTCTGGAGCTATAGTTTAGCTTTTATTGTTCATTCAGTTTGATACTTTGAGATGTTGTAGCCTTCGGGCCTTATACTTTTGACTTCCGTTTCTGACTCAGTTTCGTATTTGGGATTTTGGTATTTGCTTCCGCTGTATTTGAATACATTGGTTTACAATGTTTATGTAAACTTCGTTTTGGGCCTTTATTGCGTTTGAGTGTTTTAGAGCCTTGCGTTATTAGGTAGTAATACGCGGCGTGTAGCACCCTTAACTCTTAGGCCGGTTTTAGGGGTGTTACAATATTAGTGCTACTAAGTGAGCTACTTACCTTATACAATTGTTATTACTTAATATATTGTTTCATAATTTTTAATTAAACTATGTGTATTTTAAACTGTTTGTTTGGTATAGTGCCTTGAAAGCTGCATTGTTGTCAATGCAAAGGCAAGTGAAGAACATCTCATGGACCCTAGTGAAGATATTCTTACTTAATTTGTTTAATATTGTCAATAATAATTAACACATTGATAGTAGACTTGCAAGTATGACTGAGAACATACATGGGTGTATGTATAGTGTTAAGTGCAGTCAAGAGGTTCAGAATGTGGATACTATGTAATGACGTTTATGCATGACATAGTAGCAGCGTCCACGCTTATTCCAGAAAACTCATTAAACAAGGTATAACATTCTTTGAAAGTTTTGGTTTATATTTTTATCTTTTGTTCACTAGTACAAAAAGGGCCTATTTCGGCGGTTGTAAATGGTCCATTTCGGCGGTTCTAGAACCGCCGAAATAGAGCACCTATGGCGGCGGTTCCTAGCTAACAACCGCCGCCATAGGTGGTTGTTTTTTTAAAAAACACACCTATGACGGCGGTTCCTAACTAACAACCGCCGCCATAGGTGATTGTTTAAAAAAAAACACACCTATGGCGGCGGTTCCTAGCTAACAACCGCGGCCATAGGTATTTTTAAAAATAAAAATAAAAAAAATTTACCTACCTCGTCTTCTTTCTCGGGACCGAGATGCAGCAGTTCCAGTGATGCATCTCCGTAGAGGCGCAAATGCAAGAGAATGAATAACAGTGCATAGCATGTATGCTTTTGTTCGCCTTACAAATTACCATGAGTGAAGAGATAGTAGTGGCACAAACACAAGAAGAGAATAAAGAGACGCAAACAAAAAGAAGAGAAAAAAAGGCGCAGAACATGTATGTTTCTTGTTCTCCTAAGAAAAAACGATAAGTTTTAAGTATATTACCGGTTACAGAATGAATTGCTTCAGCCCCGTCTTCAATCTGGTGAGTGAGATGCAGTAGTTCCAGTGATTTAACTACATAGGCGCAGACACAAGAAGAGAATGAAGAGATGCACAGACACAACAAAGAGAAAAATATAAGTTCCGAGTATATTACCGGTTCTAGAATGAACTATTTTAGCCCCGTCTTCAATCTGGTGAGCGAGACGCAGAGAGGAGCGATTCACCAGTGAGAGTTGCAAAATTACCGTAAGATAAGAGAGGATGCAAAGCATTTGTGGTATATAAAATGAAATAAAGTCTATTTCGACAGTTGTTACAACAACCGCTGAAATAGACTAAAATTTTCCCGCCGTCTGAATTTTTTTTAAAAAAAACCCGGGAAAATAGGCTTCCGAAAAATTTTATGTCTAAAAAAAGGTACCTATTTCGGCGGTTCTTAGCTAGGAACCGCCGAAATAGACTGAAATTTTCCCGCGGTTCAAATTTTTTGAAAAAAAAAACCGGGAGAAAAGGCTTTCAAAAATTTTATGTCTAAAAAAGGCACCTATTTCGGCGGTTCCTAGCTAGGTACCGCCGAAATAGGCTGAAACTTTCCCGCGATACAATTTTTTTTAAAAAAAAACACCGGGAAAATGGGCTCCTAAACATTCTCTGTCTAAAAAAAGGCACCTATTTCGTCGGTTGTTTTTACAACCGCCGAAATAGGTGTTTTTTGTACTAGTGGTTGCACTTGTAGTTCCTCATTAATGTTTCTTTTTTTTTCAAGGCTTTCGAACAAATAGTAGGCGGTGGATGATATGAAGATCGTCACATAATTAAGGTGCTCGAGGAATGGTCAGATTTCGTCTCCATGAATATACTTAGTTGATCATAATTTTGTTTTGACTAGATTTGTATTGTTGTTGTAATTCATTGCAATTGGAATGTGGTGAAGTGTATTGAAGTGGAATGTAGTGAAGATGCATTGAAGACATTTTGGTTGTTACTGCATTATGTAACTTTCTTGTTTCTTGTCAATATTGTGGTGCGCCATTGATATTAGCCGTTTTATGGGTTTGTGATTATGTACCGAAGCGTCATACTGTGGTGGCAGCATTAATGAAATAATATACTGGTTCGCTTGGTGATGTGGTGTATTTTAGTGCATTTATAAGCTAGAAAGGAAAAAAATGACCTATTTCGGCGGTTCCTAAATATGGAACGAACTGATTGGAGTGACTAGAAACCACCAATTTTATTCAGGTGCTTTACTTGATTGAGTGAGGAATAACTTAAGCCATAATGGTATGCGCAAAAAAGATAGAGAGTGGAATTTTGTTCTTGGTCACATGCCATCAACTATGGATTTGGAGGAACCAAAGGTACCATGAAAAGGGGCATGATAAGGGTTTGATGTTGATAATGCTCTCATGATACAGAACATTATCATATTAGCTAACAAGATGGTGAGGTTAATTGCCACAGGAGCAAAGGTTAGAGAAGCTAAGGAAGTGGGTTGGAAGCCATCAAGTCCTTATACTTTAAAATGAAACACAAATGAGCTCGAAGAAAACTATCTAAATATGGATTGTTGGAGGAGTGACGCGGGATAGCGAGGGGAATTGGGTGTTAGGTTGACATTCGAGGTTGGGGATGTATCGACGTTGGAGGCTGATTTGTGAGCTATATGGAAGATGTTACATATCGCCTGAGATAAGGGATGGACATCCATCGTGCTGGAAAGTGAATCAAAGGTGTGTTAACTTATAGTTGGGCACAAAGAGCATGGTCTTCCATATGGGACTATTATACGGGCATGAAGGGATTTTTTGCAATGGGATTGAAAGGTTTAGATAACTCACATATATAGGGATGCAAGTACCACATCAGACATTATGACGAATGCAGCTTTTGAAGCACCGAATAGGGAGAGTATATATTTTCTCAATAACGCCTAATTTTACATTCAATAGTGTGAATAAGCATAGGCTTGGTGGAAGCTAGAGAAGACTTGTAACTATTAACTAGATTGTCTTGAACCTGATATTAGGTTTGTTTAACCACTTCATCTACCAAAAAAAATTAAGGTAAAATGATCTTTTTCTTCTTTATTAATTTTTATACTAAGAGTTAGAAAATCATCTAGGAGGAGTAGTATTAATTGTCATCATATGGCTGTATCGATTATTATAATGTGTAACCTGAGAATATATGGTAGATCGCCCCACATCCTACGAATACTAAACCAGATTTAGGCATTATACTTATGTAATGAGACATATCAACATCCTTTTCGAAACAGTGTAATGTTCAACCAATTATTCGAAGCTTTGTAGTCGAAGGAATCAAGTTTTGTTTTTGAAAGAGAAAGTTATTAATTAGATCGCAACTTTGGAAGTATGGAACGTGATTTTCCAACCATTTGCCACTGCTTTTGGTTGGTCTAATCACACTCGGTCGTGGAAACTTTATAACGCTTTCTTTGATTATTATTATACATTATGTTTTCATTCATATTATGACATAATTAATTTAAAAAAGAACTATAATTGCGAGATACATAAACTACCGGCCTGAAAGTTTCGTATGAGGCAAATCGCGAGGATCACGGATTTCGCCCTTTTATAAAGAAAATAAGAAAGATTTAGAGACATCAAAAGCTGTATGTACAGCTAACAGCAGTTAAACGTGGATCATCATGGGCGGGGGCGGGCGGGGCTTACAGTTAAGAGCTAATTCGCATGGTTCAAACGTGATCACAGTCCTGTTTATGTATAATTATATACCTAAAAAGGTGTTCACTTTTCAGAAAAAAATATATACCTAAAAAGGTTATATGTCGTGTTCCTGTTCCAATTGAGGACCGACATAGAGTTGAGATCCATATCCAAACAACAGATCAAAATTATCAAATATGAATAACAATTTTGTAAATAATTAAGAATGAAAAAGGAAAGATATATAGGGCCGTGAAATCTTTTTTTTTTATAACAACTGGAACTTCATTCATTCATAGTAAATTACATAGCAAAAACATCAGAAACAGGAACCGACAACTTACAACCCAGGACTGGGGGAACTTAGAGAATTGTTTTATACCCCCATCCTCACGAATCTTCTTAATACTAGGATTATCTACAACACTTACACTATTGTACCCAATAGCTAAAGCGACAAAAGGGAGGCTAAACTTCCACTCATTCCAACAATCAGCTTTAACACCTCCTTCTAATCTAAACAAAACAACTGCATTTGTCCCGAAACTGCCAATCTCCCTGCACTGAAAGTAACTCCAGCGAATCTTTTGCTTATCCTTACTTGATCCATCTCAAACTTCCTGAAGTGCCCACTGTCATAAACCAGATGATACCCTGCACTGACTAGGTTAGCAAGAAAAACACTAGCATTTGAATCCCACCATATCCTCCACTTGTTCGATCTATTTGTTAGCTTACAACACAAGCTAAGGCTACCCATCCAGAAGATAAGCTCCAGAGCTATTAGGTGTGAAGAAAGACTAACCATTTGCACATAAAAAGTGCTTGAAATCTTCCTAGTTGTAATATGATCATGGAACTTGCTACTATACTGATGTTTCTTCTTTTGCTGACAAGAGCAGACCACCTCCTTACTCTTACCACCTTTGTGCCTGCCTTTCTGTTTTCCTTTGTAAATCAGCATCCCAAAGATCCAACTTAAAAATTTCTTACTGATAGCTAGGAAAGCAGCTCCCGCTTCCTGTTTCCTAATACTCCTACTCGTCCAGTTACAACTCCTCTTGATGTATCCAACCTCCTTGTACCCACTCTTAACTAGCTTCTCGATCTCATCAGATGGATAGTTAGCCCTCTTGAACTTTCGGATGGGCATAACCTCCTGGAAACTAGTGAAATCCGGGAACTTAAGATCATCTAGCAAGAGGGAGTAAAGTTGTAAGCCAAACACCCAGCAAAAGTAAATTCTCCACTGAAGAACCAAGACAACACGCGTGCATCTGCTCCATTCAACATTTCGATCTTGGTACTTCAAGAGTATAGCAAAATAACAGCTCCAGCAAACCAGCTCGACCAACAACAACTCATCCTCCCCTCAGACCGAACGAAATCAGGACCGAGGCCAAAACCAAAGACAAGACAACTGCAAAATCCACACCAGAGCCAAAAAAAGGCAGCGCTTGATAATCGCACAAACCAATTCAACAAATAGACCAACCCGACACAATAACCTGCTCGACGAGTCTTCTAATCAGCTAGCCCAATCTCACAACCACCCCACTAATCTGCTAAGAAAGCCAAACAGATAGAGCCAACCACGATCAACAAAAACAACGGACTAATCCCCCGTCCCTTTTTTTCGAACACACAGACTACACAAGCGACACACCGTCTCTGATCAACTAACCGGACTGGACCCTGGAACACCTGAGTCGCCGGGACTGGAATTGGCGGAGACCAGGACACAACTCCGCTCTAGAATCTGTCCTCAAACCAGGAGCGGAAAAACTGATGGCGTCCAAAGTCCCCAGAAGAACACCTGCGAATAACAAGAAAGACTCCTCCCAGCTGCAAGGCGCAGACCACAACCAGACTAACCGCAGAACCGAAACTTAGCACTGACCACACCTATCCTGCGCAAGCAGGATCTATCGCAACGAGAAGGCAGACAAACCCCAAGAACCCAAATGACAACCAGACTGACCTAGGTATTTCAAACTGGGTACAGGACACTCACCCGAAGAGCGAGAAGAAAGATAGGGAGCCCAAACGACCAGCAATGGAGAAGGCTGATGGTAGAGACCAAACTCACTGAGAAAATTCAGATGAGAAGAAGAGGACAACTGGAATCGCCTCTGGAATCGCCTCGCGCGAGGGAGGATGATAAAACAACGCGTCCTGTTAGGGGCTCAGTGATAGGGCCGTGAAATCGATGTCACCAGTAACACTTAATAAAAAATTATACTATTGTGCATATTTAAGATCCTGGGGCTGGGCTTTAGACTTTTCCTTTATAAATTTAACAAAATTGTAACCTCACACATATACCTAAGAGAGCGAGAGTGAAATAAAAAATTCAAATTTCAATGTACGAGGATTACAAAAAAGAAGTAGCATAATTTGCATCATACAAACTCAAGAAATTAAAACTAAGGGAAATTTAATGATATACCCCGAGGTTTGAGCGAATTTTACAAGATACCCCCGATGTTTCATTTTCATTACGAGATACCCCGAGGTTTCATTTTTTTTACGATATACCCCTGAGGTTTCATTTTCATTATGATATACCCCTGAGGTTTCAATTTTATTACGAAATGCCCCTCAGTTCAGATTCTAATATATTATATTTTTCATATTCTTATTTTACCCTCGCACCATAAGCCCCGCAACATAGATTTATTGAAATACCCCAAACTTATTAAACATGGATTAAATATCTAATCACATTAACCAAGGCTTAAACATGCCTTAAAAGTCAACTGAGCACAACAGTGGTCAACACAAATCAAGATGTTGCACCCTTTGACTGTTAAGGGTAAATAAATACCCAAATGAACTTCTTAGGACCTAAAAATTTGTCCTAAGTATATTAACACATTACTAAACACATTAAAATCGTTGGACAACACTCCAACACAAAGAACAAGCACTTTCATGCTTCAAGGTCAAAAAGGCAAAAATGTGCTCTAAGAATACCTTAAAGGTCTAATGACCTCTAAATGATATAAAATTGGATACCATGATCAAATATCATGTAAGGAACACAACAAAACCGTTGTCAAAAAAACCAAGCTCAGAAACTCCTTGAGACAAAAATGTGCACTAAAACTCCTTAAAGCACGTTTTTGTGTAATTGTTTTCTAAATTGGTTTTAATTGGGCTAAAAGGTTATAAATACCTTTAAATATGATAAAATATCATATTATAACATGTAAGGAGTTTAATTCCAGAAATTTAAAAATTTTTACAAATTTAATATTAAAATATTAATAAAACCCTAACAGGGGGCCCGCTTGAGTCAACATTGACTAAGAATGGTCAAGAGGTCAAAGTTTGACCCCTTGGACCACATGAGGTCTACATACACAGGCTGGGGGAGTCAAATTTCGTCACTTGCTAGCTTAATAAACAAGACTCCACTTGTTCCCTTAATTAAGGCTTACTTTTTGCCTTTTATTAGTTTATACACTCCACTAGCTCCATTATTTGAATTCTCCAGCTGGAAAAACGTGTGAGGAGCCTCTCCTTTCTTCAATCAGCCGGCTCCTTGCTCCCTCCTTATCCCCTTGATGAGTCACCTTCAATTATTAGACAATAAACTAATCTAAAGCACATTTTCAACCTAATAATACCAATTCTAGTCACTCTCTCTCTCCTAGCTGCATTCAATTCGATGAAGTAGCTCCTCCAAGCTCTCCCAAGCTCTCTCAACCGAACTTCTTCAGTTGGGAAGGTAAACCTAACTTCTAAGCTTCGAATTAATGGTTTAAGGCTTGTTTTTGGCTTTTTTCTTCATCTCTTCACCACCTATGCTTAGATCTCGTGACTAATCAGTTCCTATGGCTTATTCTCAGTGTTATAAGGTTAAACATCAATCAAATTCGAATGAAACAAGTTTAGAGACCAAGGTTGCTCAAAATCTCATTTTAAGGTAAAAACATACCTTATGCTTCTCTACTCTTCATCCGATTTTCTTCCTCTGATTTTTGTGAGTTTATACACTCATAATCTTCATATTTACATGTTAAATCAGTTGGTTAGCCATTTGGATCAAGGGTGGCCGAGATCCAAAGGAAATACCTTCTTTTAAGGCATTTTTCCAAGGTAAAACCTAATAACAAGGCAGCTTGTTGTGATCTAGCTATTTCCTATGTCAATATGGTAGATCTAACACCTTGTGGTGTGTTTGATTCAGGTCGAAACCATCTTGAACTTTCCTTGCATTTTTAAGGTGATTTTTGCCTTAAAATCTTACATAAATTATTCCTTATGGTTAGATCTTGCTTGGAGACTCACTATGCCTTGGTTTCTGTTTGAAAACATGTAAAACAAGCTGTGAAGAATTTCTCCTTAAGGTGGCGAACCCAAACAAGGCTTTACCTAAGCTAAATCAAGGTATAAATCACTGAAAACCTTAACTTGATACATTAACACAAGTTTAAGTGTGTGTATATTAATTGCCGTGAGTGAATGATTAAAAATAAGGTCTTGTTTGACCTTAAAATGATTAAGGAATGGTTTAAAATTTTATAACTAATTAAACAAGCATAAATGTCAAATTTAAGACATTATGTGGAAGTTTGGTAAATAAATGAAAATTATATGGTGAGGCCGAGATTTATAAGTGTTTTTGGGACATTTATGTGTAATTTATTTTGCAAGCCAATGTTTGTAATAAGGCCATGTATTTTAGGCCATTTTATTTATGCATTTACAAGCTTTTAATTAAGTTTAAGTAGTATAAATGTGTTACCGAAAATAAATGGGGTATTAGGTGTAATTAAATTAAATTTTAGGGCTTTATAAAAATAAGGCCGAAAATTAGAGGTAAAAAGGAGTTAAAATAAAGTTTATAAGATTTTATAAAGTTTTGGGGTTAAATGGTGAATTTTGGAAACTTAGGGGTTAAAACCGTAATTACAAGGAATTGGTGGTCAAGGAAATATTAAGGTGGTCAACCTTGACCATATGCTAGGTTTTGACCAAAATAGATAAGTTAAATAACTTATTTAAGGTTTTATAATAAGATAAGTATCTTATGGTAATATTTTTATGACATATATGGTGAATATGTTATTACCGAAAATTAAGGGTGTAAAATGGTATTTTAAACACCCATGGGCTATTAGGAATTTTTAGGAATTTATTGGGTTGATTTTGGAATTAACATGAACTATATATGTATAATATATAGTTATTATGTCATTATGACACTTTGGAGAAATATATGAGGTGGTATAGTAAATACCGATTATACATGGGTTAATAAGGATATTTATAACCCTTTGGAGAAACTTGGTGATTTTTAGAATTATATAAGAGTATTTGATAAGACATGTGTATAAAATATAGTCTTAAGGTTATGGTAAAAGTATATGTTATAAATAGGGCCAAATGGCAATTAAAAAACAGCACAAGGGCTGTTTGGGATTTACAAAAAAATAACCATAGGTTATACCCTTTTTATAAGTTAGAAATGTTATAAAATGGAATATATAACATGGTATGAATTAAGGGGTGATTTTGTAAATAGAGGAAACTATGGTTTATGGAAAAGAATAAGGTTTAATATATATGCCTAGGCGGCAATATTAATAGTTTTGTATAAAAACTATAGGTTATAAATTAAAAGATAAAAATATCATATCAAATGATGTTAGTATTTTGGTACAACATTACATAATGTTATGTGGTCAAAATGGAATTTAAATAAATTCAAGGGCTGTACCGAATTAATAAGAGTTGGAAAATGAATTATAGACTAAGGTCTATAATGTTATAAATGTTATAACAATTATATGGTTTAGGTGGAATTAATATAAGTAAGGATATTCACATAAAATAATGTGATGAACTATAAAGATGGGATTATAAACTAAGGTGTTTATGGAATAAACCTTAGGAGTTGTAATTATACAACATAAAATGTTACATAATGTTAGGATAATAATCTTAATATAAGTTGTATATTAATACAACTAATGGGAATAATCATCTAATAAAAGATGATAGAATGTAACATAAAGTAAAAGAGTTTATTAAACTCATGGGAATTACCTACGTGGTAAATATATACATACACAAGAATAATGTATATAAGGTGGATATATATTTTGGTTGAAAACCATATGATTTAATGGTGGTGGTTATTTAAAAAAATATAGTTACGAACTATAAGTTATGAATTTTGGATGCAAATATTATTTGCTAAAGATAAATGGATCATATAATACATTGTATTATAGTGGATGGTGGGAGAATGATACAATATGTAAGTGATACAATACAAAAATAACAATATAATACAATCATGCATGCAATACATGCAACTATAGGTTATGTACCTAAACTAAATGGTGGATAAGATTAAAAGAAATGTAACGAATTAAACTTAACAGTTGAAATTTTGACGTACGCGTTTTAAGTAACAAAGCCGACTGTTTTAAAGAAACCTATAACAAACAACTGTAGAAAACAGGGGTGAACTGTCGGGGTTACTTATTATTCGGAAATACCGGATGTAGTTAGTCATGGAGACTGACTTATAGTTTTAATACCGTTTAGATTATACTTCTGACAAGGACGCTTGACAAGCTAGCGGACTACACGGAGCATAGGATCTTGCTGATTCATACTCCACCGTAATACGATCAGGGTGAACGGTATGTAAAGGGGTTTGATCCGAGTTGTCCTAAGGTTGCTCCTTGGGCTCGGATTTGGTTGACATAACTTGTATGTTGTTATGTGTCTCTGATTGTCTCTGAGGACTTCCTCAGTTCAGACTTCTGTGTGATCTGTGATAAGATTGTTTGTCTGAATGTGTTAATTAATATGCATGAATTGTATATTTATAGCTGCTTGTTATTTACTGTTGTTGAGTTAATAGTATTGGTTCGTATATATGAACCTATATATATAAAACGAACTAGCGGCTATGGTGCTATCTTATATGAATATAAGGAACGTAAGTAAAACGTTGTAGCACTAGGATAATAACATATACATATTATCCAAGACTTTTATACGGAGCATTGGCCTTTCTATACGCCGCTCTCGTATCTAACACTGGATCCCGAGTTTACACACTCCGGATTGGACTAATGACCTTAGTCTGCTGTGTTAGAAAATTTGGTAATGCGATGCGATGGTATAATTAATTAATTAATGGAATGGAAGTAAAGCCAAGAGGATGTGGCTCTTGGTGCGCGATGTGATCACAAAAACGATATCAGGATGTCCGCGTACGGGTCCGCAAGTATCAAGAAAATTTCCCGTGAGCTAGAATGGCTCGTTGGTCGGAGACTCTACCGTTGGAGTGGCTACTGCCGTGGGTGACCCGCCATAATATGGGTAACTAGAGACATGTCGTTTTAACGAGACATTGTCACTAGGTATAACTGAATAACTAAAACAATTGAGACTTATACAGTGGCGAACAATATTGGTTTCTATACCATGGACGAGACTTAATACTTGTTTATTATTCTCGTTGTTTTCGCTTTGTTGTTCATTGGTTATACTTGTGGTTATTTTATTGTGTGTTGATGGTTGGATGGAGCCTACAAGGCTAAGGTAAGTTAAATATGAAAACTGTACGCTACGGCGAATGTACATTGTACATTATATGGTTATTACTCGACGTTCGATATAAATGATTGTATGGAATATTAAATGAATGTTTGGATGGATGGTTGAATGTTTATGGATATTTGGATGGATGGTTAAATTTATTATGCATGATTAATACAGTATTGTTTATAACTGTAAAATAGTAAAGCATGAAACCAATCTAATAATAAGATGGTTAAAATGACAAGTGACCATTAGGGTCCAGGCCCGGCATACTCAGTGTCTATCGCTGATACTACACCATTTCAGGTTGTTGGTCATTGTCGGAGCTGAAGAGCAGAGGAACAGGGTAATTGGAGTTTTGCTTTTGCTACTACACATGGAGATGTTGTGTAGCACTGAGGATGGTGAATTGTAGTATGGTGAGGTGTGTATATTCAGGTTCGGGTAGACGCTCACTTGTCGATGTTTATGATTTATGGATTTAGTATGATGTATAGGAATTTCTCGTTATCACTGCGGTTAGCAGTTGTTTATTTGGAAGTTGGATGTAGTTTGGCTACGTTGCTCGCATGGGCGAGTAATGGCCGGTGACACCGAGTGAGTTTTGTAATTGTTGTTTATTTTCCGCTGTGAGACGTTTTATTATTGCTACGTGAGAGATTATATCGTGATTATGGAGAGGGGTGTTACAAAAGTGGTATCAGAGCGGAGTACCACTCTGATGACGAGATAATAGGTTAAGACAGTGAGCTTAGGACTTGGGAAATTATGGGAAACATTTGGGAGTTACGAGATGATTCGTCTTAGAAAGATATTGTGTCTAGTAACGCAAACTGCGTGACATAGTAGCCTTTAAGGCAATTCAATATCTACTGGTTGTGTACGGTAATTTACCAAATATTTATGTGACATACTGTACTACAGATGTCTGGGAGAACTAGAGGGCGTGGTACTGGAAGAGGTAGAGGCGGTGACCCCGGCATTCCAGGAGTTGCTGAGACGGTTGCAAGCCGTTCTTGCACAGCTGGGTACTCAGATAGGAGGAGCACCAGCCCACCCGCCACAGCCCAGGGAAACGAACTGGCTGAAGTCAGTTGGCGAGACCCGACACCTACATATTCTGGGGAGCCAGACCCGTAGCTTTGGAGCGTTACATTGTTGAACATGAGAAGGCCTATGAAGCTTTACAAGTACCTGACGACAAGAAGGTCGCATTGCTGCTTTCCATCTGAAGGATGCAGCCAGTACTTGGTGGAGGTTGGTCAAGGACCATCACCTGGCTACGCCCGACTTTACGTGGGCTGCCTTTGTCGAGTTACTGAGAGGGAAGTACTACCCAACACATCTCAAACAGAAGAAGCGCCAGGAGTCCGAGACACTGACCCAAGAAGGTCTGACCGTGGACGAGTATTACGCTCGATTCATTGGTCGCTGGACTTCATTCCCGGTGTGGATTACTCAGAGACCGTGAAGGTCGAGAAGTTCCGGGGAGGACTATTGTTTCGCATCCAGATGGCGATGGGTGCTACCCTCTACACTACCACCAAGGTATTAATATGGAAGCGTGAATTCTTTACTTACTACATTACCAATTAACTTTGTGAGAACTTACCAAGGAGATTCCGGGAGTGAGTGTTATGAGGCTGCCTCAAGGACGGAGCTAATGCTCCAGATCGGGAAGAGACTCTAGGGACAAAGAAGAGAAAGAACCCTGAGGGAGAGTCTGAGGGTGGAGGAGCATCTCCAGGCGAAAGC
>CM041779.1:161146120-161244957 GCA_023374045.1 Limonium bicolor
TGGGAATTGTCTAGCTAAAGACATTAAAGAAGAGCGGCTGATTGGGAGGCAACCCAATGTTTTTCGGTACTTTAATTCTGTGTTATTATGTTGTTTATAGTTTTGTTTTAGGATAATGCTTTTGTTTACAGTGGTTTGAGCTCAGAAAGAAACAATCTGGTGCATTTTGGGAATTGTCCGAACTTCAGTCCGAACATTGAAGTTCGGACTCAGTTCGAGAGTTTGAAGTCCATGCAAAACGATATGTCCGAACTTCGGTCCGGACATCGAAGTTCGGACCTGATTCGAGAGTTTGGCGAAACGAAAACACGAGATGTCCGAACTTCGGTCCGAGTTTTGAAGTTCGGACACGATGCGAAGCGCTGCCCAGGTATGTATGTCCGAACTTCTGTCCGAACTTTGAAGTTCGGACACCTCGAAAATTCTGAAATTAAAGAGCGCGGCAGACTTAAAACTCCAAAACTTTCTTCCTCCTCGCGACGAACGCAGCGCCCCAACTCTCATTCTCCTTCAATCTCTCACAACTCCCTCATTTGTTCACCAAATCTCACAATCTTGGTACCAATCTGCTCGGTTTTTGATTCTCCACCACTCTAGCACCCGAAATCGGTCAGCAAATCCTCACATCAGTCCGAATCTGAGCCTGTTCGAAGTAGAACCCTAACTATCGAATTTGGGGTTTTTGAGTCAAATCTTGCAGATTACATTATTCCTCTTGTTTCTAATTCCTCATTCAACTTGAACAAGGTATTTTCTTCACTTCCCTACCTCTTTTATTGTGTTTGTGCTAAATTTTGGAATATGAGGCATAGTTAGCCAAGAGGGTGCTGTTTGAGTTGTTTGCTATTAAATCTGCATGTATTAGCTTCGTTTCCTGTTGTGATTTGAGTTGCTGGATAGAAGTGGTTCAACCACTACATGATTTTATTTGCATCTGTGGATTTTGCATGGCTGAAATAAAACTGTTGACTGAGGCTAGGACTGGATATGTTTAAACTACTGCGATTATCTGTCAGTTAAATCTCTACTGGTCATTGCTTGCTGAAGGTTACCTTTGCGAATGCGAAATTTGATTGCTCTGTGCTGTGGAGAATAATGAATTTTTAGGGGAGACTCTGTCGAATTTTGGGTAATTATGTGCATACTTAGAACTATTTCCTTGCCTTCCTTTATTTGACATTGGTTGCCATTGTATGAGCAGATGTTGAGCCGAATTACAGGCCGTGGTAAGAGGGCTGCGAGAACCGGCGCAAGCTCCAGTCGTCGAGCTCAGCAGGAGGAATTTAGAAACGACGCAGCTAGAGAGTGGTTTGCCAAGGAGGTGGATATTATTGCTGAACGGTGCGTGGTGCCGGAGTTGGAGTCAGCTGAAGCTGAGGGAGTTATTGGCCCTATTTGGTTGGGGCAAAATTTTGGATATGGGGGGCCAGTATTCTGAACGAGTGGTGCGCATGTTCTATGCGAATGCAATCTACCAGGATGGCCAGATCAAATCCATTGTTGACGGTGATAGAGTGACAGTCTCCACGATGGAGATTGCTCGCTATCTGGACCTTCCTTATCCCCCCCGACCTCCTGAGCACCTCAACCCCCATGACTTCAAGGCAGCAGCTATCAACCACTACACCCCGCTCATGGTTCAGGGGCCACGACGTCGCAGAGGGGATGACCCATCAAAGCAGGTCGTCCCTGCTGATCTGCTTCAGGACCCACAGGAGAGAGTCCTCTTCGCACTACTGGCTGCGAACGTTCTCCCACGTCAGAGCTCAGACCTGAACCACACTGATTTTCTTCTTCTTCAGGCAGTGCTAAATCCGTCGTTTGCTGGGGCTGCTGAGGTTACTTACTTGCCGTGGGTGATCTTCTTGCATCTGCAGTATATTATGGAGCACAAGGACCGACACAAGCTAGGCTATCCGGTCATGATCTGCCACATACTTAGGAGGCAGATGGTTACCATTCCTTCTGGGGCTGCAGGCTGCGCGGTCTCCTATTGATGTGGGCGCCCTGAAGAAGATGTGGTTTGAGTTTGACGGGAGGGAATGGAGGAAGAAGGCTGCCCCGAGACCACAGAAGCGCCAGCGAGAGGCGGGTGAGGGTCCGTCAGAGCCCGCTACTGCTACAGCTGAAGAGGACGAGGCATTTCTTGCACTGCCAGCCCCTGGGAGCGAGTATGTCACTCGCTATGAGTTTACTCAGCTAGAGTCTCGTTTCATGGAGATGGATCGTCGCTATCAGGCGGAGATCGAGACTCTACAGCAGCAGGCGGCCGCTCTCAGGACGACTATGAGGCTCTGCTCGCTCAGTTTCAGCAGTGGCAGGCGTACTACCCCCCCCACAGTGATGATTTTGTGGATTATGCTATTTGTTTGGAAGCCATTTTTGGACTTCTTTGTGATTTCATTTTCAGTTATTTTGGATTTAGTTCCTTTCAGTTTATTTGCGTTGTATTTTTCTTTATTTCGTTTTTAGTTTGTTCTTCTCTTGAACTGCAAGCACTGGTTGTCACTAATGCGATGATTCTATCATACTTCTCTGTTTTGTTTGTTGAACTTGTGCTAGTATGCTTTACCGTGATGAATCCATGTCGGACTCTGCTTGGAAGCAAGTGTGAGGAAACATTCTCCCCTACCAGGACACTAAGTGTGAGGAAGACCTCTTCCTCAATCAATCACAAAGAAATCAGGGGAGTTTTCAGTTTCTTTTTCTTTTTGGTTTATGTGCGGCCCGTGCTTTAACGTGTATAACTCTGTAACTCTTCACTTCCACCCTTGTGAGTCTGACACATTTAGTACGATCTCTTTCTTGTGATAATTTTCTGAACAATGCGGACATTGCTCCTCATTAAGTGTGAGGAAGGGGGAGATCTTTCTGAATGTGTCAGCCATTTATTTTGCATCCCGCACTAATCTTTGTTTGGTTTTGGGCTATATGGGGGTAATTTCCTTAGAGTGCTTCTTGGTGTTGAATACTTGGGTGGATCTTTAGTTGTGGAGTCGAGTCCGGTGATGACCTTAAGGGTTGGTTTGCTCAAAGCTGTGTGTTTTCGTATTTTGGAAATGACTGAATTTTGTTAAATGTCTGTGGACAAGTTAGTTGTGGAGTCAGAACTGGTTTAACCTGGAACCTTGGGAATGATGAGAATGTCTGGAATGAAGGATAAAGGCAAGGTACTCCTCTGATCTGAGTTATTTTCTGAACCAAAACAGGCCTCTTCCATCCGGTTATTAAGTCCTTGGGGTGCTTCATCACCCATTTACCTAAGATCGTCTGATCTGGGATAAAAGACCCAATACCGTTACAAGGATGGAGAGAAAAGTCTGGGGGATGAATTATTTGCGCGAAAAAATCAATATGTATGCAAAAAGAAAAAAAGAGGAAGCTCTTTAAAGTCTTATGTTTATGGCAAATCCTTTAATTAGATCATGAGTACGTGGTGTTGAAAGGTTCTGCGGAATATGGCAGTACTTCACACCCCTTGTCATCCACGGGTTTGAGAAGAGAAAAGGTTGGAAGGTTCTGAGTTACTCTATGTTTTGACTTCGTGATCTGACTTCTTCATAATCTTTTGTTTTAAAAGCGTGCTTCATTGTTTAAGAGACATGCAGTTAAGAGCAGATCGATTCTTGGGTGGTTATTGTGGCTTAACTCCTTATTTTGTGCAATCCCAAGGTTTGGTCCTAAGGCATTCTGAGATTCTTACTCCTGCTTTGCTTGAGGACAAGCAAAGGTTAAGTGTGAGGAGGTTTGATGAGTGTGAAATATGAATGGTTTTAGTGGTCTTTAATGCTTAATTTTTATACGCGCATCGATAATATTCCACACTTATCTTACGTTTTCCTTTGGTTTGTTGTTTGTTAAGGCTTGATACCTTTTTCTATGTTAAATGCAGAGAAAAGCCGAGGAAACAGTAGATTAACTCACGAGGGAGATGATGCAACAAACGGGGGTCGAATTGGAGTCAGAACGATGAATTTAGAGGATTTTGAAGGTGTGTCCGAGCTTGTGTCCGAACTTCCAAGCTCGGACGCAAGTCGAGAGTTCGTGTGCTGTGCCTGATGAAATGTCCGAACTTCAGTCCTAACTTCGAAGTTCGGACATGGTTCGAGAATCACAATGGGAAAAGTCGAAGTCTGACCTACGTGCATGTCCGAACTTGTGTCCGAACATCCAAGTTCGGACACAAGTCGAGACTTTTGGAACTGGAGCGCTCAAAACAATGTGTCCGAACATTGAAGGTCGGACCAATGTTCGGACGCGACTAAATTCTCACCAGAAGTTCGGCGTTTTGAAGGGAAAAGAGGAGGAAATTCTATTTAAGTGACCTAATCTGAGTGAAGGAGGGAAGACACTACCTATCATTGCATCACGACACTCTCACGCTGGTAAACAACGCTCTTTCCACTCACCATCACCATCAGCATCAGCTTCACCTTCATCCACATTGACCCAGCACATTATCATCATTGAGGAGGAGCATCGACAGAAGGGAGTCAGACCATCGTCTTCAACCTTGCGCCGGCAGAATCTGAGTCTGGATAATCACTCAATTCGAGGGTTTTTCTTCCCTTAGATGAATTCTCTTTTGACTGTATTTATTCACTTCTTTGCAATGTCTGGCTAGTAGGGATTAACTCTGGGGTAGGGTTGTTCATGATGGATACAATTTAATTAAGATTTCTGCAATTTGATTATGGGATTGTAATGGATTGTTTCTAGGTTAATGATTATCATTCATCTTCTCTATTAAATTTGCGCATTTATAGAGTCGTTTTGCGAATCCTGTTAGGAACAGACAAGGTGACTAATAGGAAGTTCGAATTAACCTGGAGATTTGGGGAAAGATTAGTCGGATAGATAATTTTTCCTACAAACGCTAACAATTCTTCGCACGTAATCCGCCTATATGTGTTTTGCCAACTGCTAGATTAGAGTTGACATGTTCTGATAGGTGAGCTCTTCCTTTAACTAAGATTTAGGATCGAAGAGAGCTTAAGGATTGGCCTTTCCGTTTCTCATAATTGAATTGTAGATTTTACCAGGTTTATCCAACAAAGAACAGCCCGAACCCGGAGTTTCATTCATTTTACTGAACTCACCAAGTTACTTTCATTAATCGTTCATCTAGTTTTTAATTTGCGTTTTTCTCAATTCGGTACAAAAACAATTCACAACCCCCCTGAATTTCCAGTTTTCTTAGGACTTAGGCTTAATTATTCAAGTCCCGTGGTTCGATACCTGGTTACTCAATTCCATATACTATAGTGACCGGGATTTTTGCAACCCGACAGGCTTTTGTTTTATTATTTTCTAGATTTATCAATTTAGTTTTAGTAGAACAATTTACCTGTTTGCAATGTCCATGGAGGACAGGTTGCAAATGAGTCTAACACACATATAAAACGTGGTAGACCAGTCGGTTCCAAAGATAAAAACCCTCGAAAACGAAAGGGATGCATTAAAGATGGTCTAAGTGAAAAGGGTGAGACTCTTGAAGAGTCTGTAGACATGACAGTTGCAGAAATGCAGAAAACAAATATTGATAATGAAGAGATCTCGATCAACTATGTCATGACTGGAATTTGATGGAACCGATATGAAATTGGCGTCGATGAAATTTTTGCATATAATGTAGCGCTACAAGTTATGAATAATGAAGAGGATCATGAACCAAAGTCTGTTGAAGAATGCAGACAAAGAAATGATTGGCCCAAATGGAAAGATGCTATTGAAGCAGAATTAAACTCACTTAAAAAATGTGAGGTCTTTGGACCAGTGGTCCATACACCCAGTAAGATAAAACCAGTTGGTTATAAATGGGTGTTTGTGCGAAAAAGAAACGAGCAAAATGAAATTGTGAGATACAAAGCTCGTCTAGTTGCACAAGGTTTTAGTCAAAGACCTGGTATTGACTATGAAGAAACTTATTCCCTAGTTATGGATGCCACAAGTTTTAGATACTTGATTAGTTTGGCAATCCAAGAAAATCTTGAGTTTCGTTTAATGGATGTGGTTACAGCCTATCTATATGGATCGCTTGATAGCGACATTTATATGAGGCTACCAGAGGGATTTAAATTGCCCGAAGCATTTAAATCAAGCTCTAGAGAAAAGTTCTCTATTAAATTGAATAAATCCCTCTATGGACTAAAGCAGTCAGGCCGTATGTGGTATAATCGCATTAGCGACTTCTTGCTTAAGAAAGGCTATAAGAATGACTCGATTTGTCCCTGTATAAACATAAGGAAAAGTGGATCTGGGATAGTCATAATTGCAGTCTATGTTGATGACCTCAACATAATTGGAACATCTGCAGAACTTCAACAAGCTGTCGAATGTTTAAAGTCAGAATTTGAAATGAAAGATCTTGGTAAGACAAAGTTCTGCTTAGGACTGCAACTCGAGCATTCACCAAGTGGGGTATTCCTACACCAGACTCAATATATTATAAAGGTGTTGAAAAGATTTTATATGGATCACGCTCATCCGTTGAGCTCCCCAATGGTTGTTAGGTCCCTAGATGTAAACAAGGACCCATTTAGACCCCATGAAAGTGACGAAGACTTACTTGGTCCTGAAGTCCCATATCTAAGTGCTATTGGAGCATTGACGTACTTGGCGAGTTATACTCGACCTGATATAGCATTCTCTGTAAATCTATTAGCAAGATATAGCTCTGCTCCTACAAAAAGACATTGAAATGGCGTTAAGCATGTACTCCGTTATCTTCGAGGTATAATGGATATGGGGTTATTCTTTCCAAAGACACCTAAGTCTGGTCTAGTAGGTTATGCCGATGCTGGCTACCTATCTGATCCTCACAATGCAAGGTCACAAACAGGTTATGTATTTACTCATGGAGGTACGGCCATATCATGGAAGTCTATAAAGCAAACGAGTGTCGCTACCTCCTCTAATCATGCAGAAATTCTAGCAATACACGAAGCCAATCGAGAATGTGTTTGGTTGAGGTCCATGATCCAACATGTACAAGAGAAGTGTGGCCTATCTTTTGATCAGAAAATTCCCACGACATTATATGAAGACAATGCTGCTTGTATAGCCCAGATGAGAGACGGGTACATCAAAGGAGATAGAACGAAGCACATATCTCCCAAGTTTTTCTACACCCATGAGCTTCAGAAGAATGGAGAAATTGATATACAACAAATCCGTTCAAGCGGGAATTTGGCAGATATATTCACCAAGTCACTTCCAACTTCAACTTTCGAAAATTTAATCCGCAAGATTGGGCTATGTAGATTCAGAGACTTGAAGTGACGTTTAGTTCAGGGGGAGAACTTATGATTGCACTCTTTTTCCTTAGTCTTGGTTTTTATCCCACTGGGTTTTTCCAAGCAAGGTTTTTAACGAGGCAATCAATATCGGACATTCAAGGGGGAGTGTTAGTGAATGTCCATATTGCCCCTTTGGGTTATCCCTTTCTCTCTATAAATAAAGACCATTGTACTCAATTGTGATGCGGAATGAAAACCCTACCGCTTTTACCCCTTCCTAAATTCTCTCATTTACAACAAAACCTTCTTTTTTTCTTTTTAAAAAATTATAATATATGCAATTTATGGATTATTATATAAAAAATGTGTTGTTTTACAAATATTTTATATATTGATCTCCAACTTTTCCTTTTACACTCACTTCTTTCTTTTCAAAACGCACAATTTTACTCATTCAAAGGTGGTGTGCGAGAATGTGTCTAGGTTTAATACCTGGACCACACATTGTTCCTTGTTGCGTGACACTTTTGTGTCTGGGTCTGGACGAATGCCCCTAATACACAGACGAGCATGGGTCGTGTCCGGGTGAGCATAATTTGTGTATGGGTCCGAACTATAGCATTCCATATGACTCATCTTCGTTAGTTTGGTTCGGGTATGTTTCTTAGCTTATAAACCCTGACCACACCCGTTTTTTGTTTAAAGACTTGCTTGCGGGGTTGTCCGGACACATGTCCGGACCAGCCCTAAAATACATCAGAAGAGTTGTTTTTGCTCCCACTTGATCCTGCTTTGATCCTTAAGTTATTGTCACGTACTCTTAGACCTTTCCTTGAGCATTTTCTCCTATTTAATTAGCATATACATCACACATAAGAGTACTTCACAATTAACAAAACATAGCATTTAAGTGGGGGAAATTTATTACATTATATCCTACAATAATAGACTATTAAAATACATAAATATTGATAAATTCCCCACTTATCAAGTGCTACGATTTGAATGTACAAAATTTGACTTAAAAGCTCACCTGTTTAACCTACACTTTGAACTTGGCCCAATGCTAAAAATATCACATTACTTGAAATTGATTGAACCAAATTTGAAATTGACTCAACTTGAATTATCCTAAATATAATCAGAGCTGGTTCTCAGCTGGTGCGGTCAATGCAATTGAAAGGGTCCCCAAATTTAAGGGTTCAAAATTATATTTAGTATTAGAAAATTTTAAAAATCTAGTAAAAAAGTGGTTAAATATGTATAGTAGAGTACGGTGACGATTGCATATTCACAACAACTTTTATGTCACGAGATGTGATTTTTTACATATATACAAGCACTCACTTTTTTTAGTCTCTTTTTTTCCTTCATCCTACTTTATCCTAATTTTCTTCTCTATGTCTACTACACTTACTTCATCTACTTTTATGGAAGCAAATTATGCAGGTTAATGAAAATGATATGACATCAATTCATCACGGGACTGGAATTCTCTTCTTTTTCTTTTCTTTCGGGTGAGTTTACATATGCCGATTTATATGATAAGCTTATTTTTTCTCATGTTATATATAAATCAATTTTTTTTACCTTTTCTCTTATCTACCTTTTTTGTTTTACAATTTTTAACTTCAGTTTACTGCTATCAACTTAACTGTATAATTAGAGTTTAAAAAACATCATTCGGAACCAAAACAAAGAAAACTAGTAATATTATTACAAGTCTACAATACTATTATTTTTATTATTTATTTAGTTAAAAGCTTTCGCAAGCCACCAGAAAGCGGCTCCAGATTCCAAGTTCTGGTCTCGAATGATGGGGCTCCAGCAAATATGGGTAGGCGATTGGAAAAAGGTCAGGTGGCCGCAGTGGAGAATCACCAGGAGATGCGTGAAGTGAATCGCCTGCAAGAACCTCTAGACCTGGGCCTAATCCCAGGCACTGTAAGTAATTCTTCAGCCTCTTTACTTGATCATAAATCAACTGCGGATATGCCTAACAACAATAATGTTTTGAATCTGTCTGACCTTGCGTCAAAGAGGGCTGAACGTATATCTCATTCTGGGGATGCTTAATGTTTCTGATTCTGTGTATTACCTCTGATTTAAGATGTCTGATTTCATTTTTTGGAATATTAGGGGAGCTGTTAGGGCTGGGTTTCACAGGGCCTTTAGGGAGATTATTCGTACTCAACACCCTAAGATTGTTGTTTTAGTTGAGCCGAGAGTAAGTGGTTCTACGGCTGATTTGATTGGTAATAGGCTTGGTTTTGATAACATATTTAGGGAGGATGCGCATGGTTTTAGTGGGGGAATTTGGATCCTTTGGAATAATTCAATGAAAGTTAGAATAATCAATTCTAATAGGCAATTTGTTCACTGTCACATTGAAGCCGCTAATAGGTCTTTTTTTCTCACTGCTGTCTATGGCAGTTCTAATCAGAACTTTAGAAAACAATTATGGCTTGATCTGAATCTGGCGCACAGTAGGAATGATTCCCCTTGGGTGATTGGTGGTGACTTTAATGCCACCCTTTACCCGTCTGATAGAAACCGATCTTCTAGGAATAATATGGGTGTTGATCAATCATTCATGCAGTGGTTCCATAGTAGAGGTTTGATAGATCTTCCAGCCTCTGGTAATGTTTTCACTTGGTCTAATGGTAGATCCAGGGCTAAACTTGATAGAATTGTAGCTTCCCCTGAGTGGTGTATTCTTTTTCCAAATTCGTCTGTCCTCAATCTTCCATGTTTTTCCTCTGATCACTGTCCTGTAGCTTTATTTTTGGAGGAGAATCAGTCAAGGCGACATACTGAAAGACCTTTCAAATTTTTGGCGGCTTGGTTGACTCACCCCGAATTTAATACCACAGTTTTACAGAATCTGAACCTTGAATTGGACCTTCGTTCCTCTTTAGACATACTTGGTCAACATTTACAAACATGGAATAGATTGTCATTTGGTCATATTATCTTAAATAAAAATAGGTTAATGGCCCGCATTAAGGGAATACAAAGGGCCATTGATGCGGGTGTGGGAGAGCATTTGATTGGGCTCGAGAAGAAACTTGTGAAAGAACTAGATTTATGGCTCCATAGGGAAGAGATGCTCTGGTTCCAGAAGTCTAGGGATGAAAGGATAAGACTTGGGGATAGGAATACCTCCTATTTCCACATAAAAACTAGCGTCAGAAGGAGTAGGAATAAAATTAAGTCCTTAATGGGAAATGATGGAGTTTGGATTAATGATAATGTTGAGTTATGCAAGCTGGTTAAGGATCATTTCTTCAAACTTTTTTCCTCCACTGATTTGTTTTTGAAGCCTATTGAGGGGCATAGTTTTCCCGAGATGTCACGGTCTGATTTTGGAAAACTTAACCGAAATGTTTCGATGGAGGAAGTGACTAATGCCTTAAATAGCATGAAGGCGTTCAAAGCGCCTGGAGTAGATGGTTTTCCTGCCGGTTTTTTTAAACACTTTTGGGCGCAGATTGGTCCCTCTGTATGGCAGTTTGTGAGACATGCTTTTGATGAAGGCAGTTTTGACAATGGTTTGAATCGTACCGTCATTGTTTTAATCCCTAAGTGTGATCAACCTACCTATGTATCACATTTTAGACCCATTGCATTATGTCAAGTTCAATATAAGATATTAGCTAAAGTCATTTCAAACAGATTGAAGCCTTTCATGCCTCATTGGGTGTCTTTGAATCAGTCCAGTTTTGTCCCAGGTAGAGTCATCTTTGACAACATTATTTTGGTTCAGGAAGCTTTGCATTTTCTTCGTAGAACTAAAGCAAAAGAGGGATTTATGGCTTGGAAAATAGATTTGGCTAAGGCTTACGATAGGCTTTCTTGGAATTTCATTAATGAGACCCTTGATTGTCTTGGCTTACCGGTTAAGTTAATACAATTAATTATGCACTGCATTTCCTCAGTCTCGTTTCAGGTTAGTTGGAATGGGGGATTAACTGATTCTTTTAAACCTGGAAGAGGAGTGAGACAAGGGGACCCACTTTCTCCTTTCATTTTTGTTCTGTGTTTAGAAAGATTATCCCAGCTCATTAGTAATGTTGTCAAGCGTAGGGAGTGGATTCCGTTAACTATGGGACGTAGAGGTACAGTAGTGTCACATAGTTTTTTCGCAGACGACTTGGTACTTTTCGGTGTGGCCACCACTAGACAGGTTGGTGTAATGAAGGGAATCCTTGAGGAGTTTTGTAATGCTTCTGGGCAGATCATAAGTTTTGAAAAATCAATGATTTTGTTTTCTAGGAATGCAAGCCCGGAAAGAATTCAAGTTCTGAGTGAAGAGGCTGGCATTCCTAGTTCGAGGGATTTTGGGTGATATCTTGGCGTTTTCCTGTAGCAGGGACGTCAAGATAAGCGAAACTATGAATCCTTGCTAGCTAAATTTAGAAATAGACTCTCAGGGTGGAAAATGAAGTCACTATCTTTCGCAGGTAGGATCTGCCTTGCTAAGAGCTCCTTATCCTCTATCCCAATTCATAATATGCAGTGTCAAATTCTTCCTAAGGGTGTTTGTAATAAAATTGATAAGCTAAGCCGTGATTTCATTTGGGGCCATGACTCTAGCTCTCGGAAGTTGCATTTAATTTCCTGGGACCAGATCTGTAAACCGAAAAGAGCTGGAGGACTAGGGTTTAGGAAAGCGAGAATTATGAATCTTGCATGCTTTGGTAAGCTGGTATGGAATCTGGTGTCTAACAAGGATAGTCTATGTAATCGCTACTTAAAATAAGTATCCTAATCCTGAAGTGCGAAACTGTTCAGTAACTTGGAGAAATGTTAAAGAGTGTGTGCCTCTAATACTGAGAGGATGTAAGTGGGTTGTTAGTAATGGGAAATTGATTAAATTTTGGACTGATATTTGGCTCCTTGATGGCGATTTAGTGTCAAAAGCTGTAAGGAATGTTCCTGATATAATGCTTTGTGATTCGGTGTCGGATTACTGGGATGAAGTAGTGGGTTGGAAATGGGATATTTTTCTACCGTTTCTCCCTGATAACCTGAGAGAGGCTTTTGAGAGCCAGCTTGTATTTCCGAATGGGGAAGATGATTTTATTGCATGGAAGTTACATAATTCAGGGAGGTACACGGTCTCTTCTGCTTACTCATTTCTTGATTCTCAGGCATTATCGACTACAAATAGTATCATGAATTCTGAGTTATTTAACAAAGTTTGGAAGCTGAATGTGCAGGAAAGGGTTAAGGTTTTTATGTGGCAGCTTTGTTTGGGCAAAGTCATGACTAATGCCAAGCGATACTCTATGGGGTTCACAACTGATAACTCATGCCATTATTGTGGAGCGGAGGAGAACTTACTGCACTTGTTTCGTGATTGCTTGATTGCTAAACGAATCTGGAATCGGCTCATACCCACTGATCAGAGAAGGAATTTTTACTCATATCCCTTTGAAAACTGGCTGAAAGTTAATCTGAGTCAGCCAGGGACTAGACTAATCAATTATAAATGGTATCCGGTTTTTGCAATTTGCTGTTATATGCTTTGGCATTGGAGAAACTGTAAGATATTTGGGAATGAACAACGAATGTTTTTACCGTTTCAGTCTGTTGTTAAAGCTTGCAGGGATAATCGAGAGGCCTGGAATATGGCTGGGAAACTAATGCAGGATGGTAGCAGGACTGCGGTGGGCCATGGAGAGTTTCCTGGCAACAGTTGGACCCCTCCGATTCAGGGGTTTGTGAAGTTTAATATAGATGCGGCGGTTGATCCTATTACTAATTATGCTGCTGTTGGGGGTGCTTGCAGGGACTACACTGGAGCTTGGATTCTAGGATTCGGGAAGACAGTTGGGAAGGCAAGTGTCCTGCAATCCGAGGCTCTGGCTTTGCACCATGGTTTGAAGCTAGCCGAGGAGAGGAACCTGCATAGAGTCATCTTCTGTTCAGATTCTTTGGAACTGGTTAATCTGTTCGATGATTGCCCACACCAACACCACTGCCGGCCTCTAATTCAGGAATGCAGATTGCGTCTCAGTCAAATTCCGGAGTGCTCTCTGATGTTTAGCCCAAGAGGTTGTAATAAAATTGCTGATTCCTTAGCAAAACGTAGTCTAGCATGTAGCTTAAATCAAGACATCATGATAGTACCACCTGTTTGGTTGCTATCGCTTTTGATGGAAGACACTGTAATGATTTCTGATTAATAATACCCGAGGCTCTGCCTCCATGCTTTGCGACCAAAAAAAACTAATAAACTATACTGATTGATAATTAGTTTTTTTTCCACTTAACATATACGAAAATGTGGAAGAGAACTTATTTTATATTACAGTCGCTAATAAAATTTATTATGTGATATAATTGTGCCAAATCAATTTCTTGATAAAAAAATAAGAGTAAATTACTCAGAGATTTGAGATATTACAGTTAACCCCTTTATGTTTATCCTAATTATTGGTAACCACCTCAAGGTTAATGTATCTTTGACTACCAGCCTCAAACTATAACTCTGGTATTAGAAAGTTAACTACGTGTTGATCTATCAACTTAATCACATTAATAATACAGGATGGACAACAAAGCTGCTTAAACAACATCGTCTAATTCTCTCTCATCCCACTTTAGATGTATTTTTGAGACCAGGTTGACATTTTTAGAAAAATAACAATACAAATTAAGTAGTGTTTTTTTTCAGTCTGACATTATTAATGTGATTAAGCTGATAGGTCAACACGTAGTTAACTTCCTACTAACAAAGATATAGTTTGGGGGATCGTAGTCAAATATACCTTAACCTCAAGGTGGTTACTAGTAATTATGATAAATACAAGGGGGTTAACTGTAATATCCTAAATCCTAAAGGGGTTCTAAGTAATTTACTCAAAAAATAAAGGTAATACGTGTAAAACTTATTTGTGAAATTAGTTTATGTACTTAAATCTATGAATTGATTTTTAAGAAAAGTTATTACCTATATATTTGGTTAGTGGTATGAGTTTTGATCCATATTATACTTGTAATTTGTTGGATTATTTTATCTTACATTCAATTAGTTTTCTATTGTCAATATTATATTTGTTCTACATTTAAATACTTGAAAAATTAACAATATTGAATTCAAGATCAATTTATCTTTTTTTTCAAAATAGTTATAGAAATTTAATTTTTAATTTATACATAATCATAATTAAATTTTTACAGGGCCCTGAATATAGAATGCTCAAATTGAATGATGACCGGTGACATAAAAGTTGACTTAATCTGATCAAGCTGAACTATATTGACGTTGTATTTATCTATTTTTTTAAGGCAAATTCTTACCTGCATGTCAATGTAGCCAGGATGGCTACATACAAGTGAGACACACATGGGAGGGAGAACACGCGCGTAAGGATTTGCTTTTCTAGTTTTTTTTTTTCATTTTTTCGTTTCACGCCTTGATTTGTTTCTTTCTTTTTAGATTTTTATTTTTTTTACCACAAAATCTTTAAATTATTATAACTTTTGATATATAGGTCCAAAATGAAAAAAAATTATATCATTGTTCATATAAATTCAAGCTCTTCAAAACAAGACCAGTCATGGATATGTTTTGACAACTTTGAAAAAAAAAATTATTTTTACATGTATAAGTCGTTCTATACTTTAATGTGAGGATGTATGTACATATTTTAATGTGAGAATGTACATGTTTTAATGTGACGATGTACATGTTCAAATGTGAGAATGTACATGTTCTTTAATTAACATTTGTACATGTTTGTATGTCCACCCTAAACCCGCCACTACAACCCTAAAAATGTCTTCGACGTTTTTAGCTATCCTAGGGTGGTTTTTGGGGTGTTTTGGGGTAGGGTAATCTATTTGGAATTTATTTCGTACTTTATATTATAGCAACTAACTCGACAGGTTTTTAGGGTTTGTGGTAGCGGGTTTAGGGTCGTTAGACTCTAAACCCGCCACTGCAAACCCTAAAAATGCCTTCGACGTTTTTAGCTATCCTAGGGTGGTTTTTGGGTGTTTTGGGGGGTAGGGTAATCTATTTGGAAATTGTTCTATACTTATATTGTAGCAACTAACTAACAGGTTTTTAGGGTTTGTGGTTGTGGGTTTAGGGTTGTTAGACCCTAAACCCGCCACTACAAACCCTAAAATGCCTTCGACGTTTTTTAGCTTTCCTAGGGTGGGTTTTAGGGTGTGTGGGGTTAGGGTAATCTATTTGGAAGCCATTCTATCTTTAATGTGAGGACGATGTACATATTTTAATGTGAGAATGTACATGTTTAATGTGACGATGTACATGTTCAAATGTGAGAATGTACATTTTCAATTTGAGAATGTAGAGTTTTCTAAGAACACCTGTACATGTTTGTATGAGCACATGTTGTATGACTGTATGTACAAGTGTTCTTTCTTATATGTACAGGTTTTAATCTAAGAATATATATATTTAGTGATTCATACATGTTTATGTGACCTTCTGTATGTTTTTAATTTACATGTTTTTACGTGATGATGTACATATTTTAGTGAACATTTGTACAGGTTTGTATGATCATCTGTACAAAGTTTTCTTTTATGTTCAGTGCACTATACATGTAAAAATAAATTTTTTTAATGTTGTCAAAATATATCCATGACTGATCTTGTTTTGAAGAGTTTGAATTTAGGTGAACAATGATATAATTTTTTTTCATTTTGGACTTATATATTAAAAGTTACAACAATTTAAAGTTTTTGTGGTTAAAAAAAAAATTAATGAAATTAAGGACATCCTTAAACTAAAGAAGAAAAACCTTAGAAAAAGGTTGACAAAATTCAAATACAAGTTGAGCTTTACGACTGATTTTGACACCAATAAGTAAGTTGTCAATATTCAGGTAGATTACATCTTTTATGATGAATGTATATTTTTTCAATGTACGTATATAATTTTTTTTAAATATATAAATTAATTTAATGAGAATATATACTATTAATATCAGTGGACAAGCTATCTAAATATTAGGTGAAGCGAATTACGAGTACCACATTTGTGTTTATGAGATCCTACGTCGGCCGTTGAGAATCTAGACTGAATTTTGCGGCGTCCTACATAGAAACTTTTAGAGCACGTTTGTTAAGCATCCAAAAATGAAAAAATAGAAGGAAACATTGGAAAGCTGGCAATTGGCAATTCGTTTGCCGCCTACTTGTAGGCGCCTCCGCCAACTTGTCACTCTCAGACCTCCCTTTGTTTTCTGTACCAAAATCCAAATCCCTCTCTATCTCTTTCATTCCCCCCACCCCCACCATCTCACATCTTACATTAACTTAACATTTTCAACGTGCTTAAATCCGAGAAAACGAAAAAGACATTTTCCAATTTGTCCGTACCGTCCATCAATATAAAATACACGCTCTTTTTTTCCCTCCATATTGTTGCTTCACCGTTTTAATTTCTTCGCGAAAACACTCCTCTATCTCTCTTCGTCATCATCATCATCATCATCATCATCATCATCACTGTCTGTATCTCTTATCTTCTTCAAAGAAACGTCGAAACCAAGATCAGTAGATCCGGCAGACAGGCAGAAATCGAGAGAAAACCAAGAAAGATTGAAAATGAACTGCAATTTAGATCTCGGTCTCGCTATGCCGTTGTCGCTACCCGCCGCTACGGAAGAGGAATATTCAGCTGCGGTGGGAACGAGTAATTACAACAGCAGCAGCACCACCAGCAGACAATTGAAACAAGACGACGCCGTTCACGCTCAGAAAAAGGAGGAGCAAGAAGGACAACAACAGCTGCTCACCATATTCTACGAGGGAAGAGTCTGCGTCAGTGACGTAACTGAACTTCAAGTAATACATTCAAATCTTACTATCAATCAATCGAATTCTTCTGTATCCCGCATTTCCTTATTTATTATAATATTAATCTGAAACTTATACGTATTTTTCTTAATAATGCAGGCTGAAGCTATATTACGACAAGCAAGAAAAGAAACTGAGTTAAGGAGAAGCGATTTAATAACTTCTCCTAGTAGCAGTAGTAGTAGTTTATGGCGGAATAATATGGATACACAAAATCTCATCAAAACTCAACTGCATTCTACTCAGTATTCTAATACATCTCCAACTTCTTCTTCGTCATCGTCTACCTCTGGTGTACGTGCTTTGAAGAGGTCTCTTGAACGATTCCTAGAGAAGAGAAAAAATCGGATTGCAGCTGCTGCTTCTCCGTATTGATGTTTATCGGATATTGATTAGTTAATTGGGGAATGATTTGATCCGGGAAGAAAGGAACTGCAATGATTTGTTGTCAGGAAATTAAGATTCGGTTGATTTTTTTTTTTTTTTACATTACGTACCTAGCTAGGGTTTAGCTAGACATGATACAGTTTTTTTTTAATGCATTTGGAAAAGAGTGAGAAAGATTGAGTTCAATTATTAGAGAAAAAGAAGATAACTTCAATTGAGCTGCACTCATATGAATGCCCCCTTCTTTGTTTGGTATTATTCTTAGTTGGGTTTCTTCTTTTATTGATAAAAAAAAAAGTTAATTGATCTCATTTTTTTTTTTTTGATAATTTGCTGGTAAAAACCAGTTACATAACAGCAGTACTATGGCTTAAAAGCCTTTCCCGCCTGGTGCAAAGCAAAAGTGAGGAAAAAAAAACAAAAAACAAAAAAAAATGAAAAAGTAACAGAAGAATAGCCACGCCTTTGATCCAGATGCCTCTGAATGTGACTGAGTTCGAAACAAATTCAGAACTAACGTACTCTTTGACACACTGCTAGCTATTTCATTAAATTTGAAAGCGTCTGATCCGGATCTTCTTACACACACTGCTAGGTTCTCTTGTCTTGAAGGTATTTGATCATATCATGCGCCGTATCATTACCCAGTTGGCCAATTTGAAAAGCTACCTCTGTAAAACCTGTTACTCTCCATCTAGGAACTAATATAGCCTCTGGTCTGGGATTTTGTTCCCGAACATTTCTCGAAGCACCTCCATTGCTTCGTTTTAGTCGCCTCGTCCGACTGTTGCTCGATTCTAGTTGACTCATCTTCACAAAGTATCACGAACAAGCTGTTTGATCCTGGCATCTCCATCTCCAAATGTCTTGTCACCAAGATACCCTAGATATGTAGAAGTGGTAAGATGAACATGTTGGCGACTCCAATCGATGCTACTTTGTTTGACTCATTTTGCAGTTTCCTCCCAGCAATTAGGCGGCCTTGCTAGGCTAGGCAGACAGCTAAAGGTGCTCGGGGGAGTACCGTAGTAGTATTCTCCAACTACTTCTTCAGATTGTTTGCAATGGTTGAAGCAAAACCATGAGAGAATCACCAGAATGGGTAGAAAAATCCTTGAAATTATACCCACAGTTATACCACCGCCTCTAGTAGCATCATCAGGTTGTGATTTGTAATGTAGGAGTCGAATCATTTAAATATTGGGGATGATGTGAAGAATCAAGTGGAGACGGTACTATCCTTTTCCGATGCAGATAGACTATAGATAGCAATATTCTTCTCCTGAGGAGCTAGCTAGTTTGTACAGCATCGAGAAATGGACTGGAGGTGAGAAATTCTATTAAATGTAGATTTGTCTAGGAGGGAAACTCTCGCCTATCTCTAGCTGGTGCACAGGGGGAGTTTCAAAGGTTACTACTTAAACTTGCTCCTGATCCCCGAATTACTCCTTTTAGCATTGCCCATTTCTCTTTTCGGTAGACCCCCCTGATGCTTTGGAAGCAAATTACGTTTGTCATTAGTACTTTGCTTTTCCTCTACTCTCTTGCTTCTTCTGAGAATTTGCCTGAAGTTTTGGAGGCTGAGTTCTGGATTGGGATAGTGGCAATTTAGGCTTCTTCCAAATTCTAGGCACCTTTGCGCTGCCTTGGATGTTGGACTGAGGGAAGCGGAATGAAGAGAGTCTGGCGTGGAGAGACTATGAGAGTGCATGGGGGTGAGGACAACTTCTAGGTTAATTGTAGGCGACTGAGGGGAGAGAGCAGCACCAGACTGGATGGGAGATAGTGTTTGGGGAACCACGTTAATAGGGGATAAAGGTTTAGTTGGGGTGCGCGGGGATTGAGAGAGCGGAGGTAGAATATCGATTTGTGAGAGTGGGGACAGAGGCGTGGGTGAGAGAGAGAGAAGGTAGCTGAAATTGACATTAGAGGGGCGAATTTGATTGAGAAGGTGGAGGGGGTGAGCTGGATGGCTGGGACTGGTTATGTTCCCTACCCAACTGAGAATGACGTGCGACTGTGAGTGGGAGTTTTGGTAATTGCGCAGGAGTAGGAGAAACAAAACCAGGTTTCGAGGGAGAAAAAGCGTGAGGCGCCCCACCAGACATGAAGATGTGGCGGAGGGAATCTGGGGCAGAACAGACAGACGTGGAAAGGAATTTTTTCGAGATAGTGGATGGGATCACCTTTAGCCCCCATAATTATTATACCGTTTCTGTTACCATTAGCATAAAAAATAACGTCTTGGAGGTCACGGGAACTGTCCCCACTTTTTCTTTTTTTGAATTGTGAAATTTGTCGCAACGGTGTCGTTTGAGTAGATGTGGAAAAGCTGGATATATTTTGACTTTTACTGAAACACATCGTTTGGTTTGCCAAACTATTATTTCCTTCACGAGTTGGTCGGAGGGAATTCTCCGTCGATTCCTCCGGCGCTGGGTTGACCGGCGCGCTACGCTCCTCCTGCCAAAACATCGGATGGTCCTCTTGACTGTTTTGCGAAGGTTCCTCCGCCCAATACTCGATTATCCCGATCTTGCAAATGAGGCCCTCAATATCCACCGAGACTTCTTCATTGATGACTGATCTTTTGGTTGTCTCTATTTCTGCATGTACCTCCAGGAACTGTGGCAGGTATAGCATATTAGTGTTGACTTTTATAACATCGCCTAGGTGTTTCGTGACCCGGCGAACTGCATCAGTGGACCAGGCCTGCAGAGGGAGTCCTCGGATGGCAACAATGGTGGATCGAGTGTCTAGTTGGTCTGTGGGTTGCCACGCTCTCTTTATCCATTGCTCTTCTTCTCCGGACTTGGATGTCATAAATTTTTCGGATTGGTCCTTGGAACCGAGGATCACCACGTACTTGTGTTTTGACAGGCAAGTTATCTCGGTGACATTTTCTCCCTTTACTAATAGAGTCTCTTTGAGTTCAGCGCATTTTATCGGGGAGGGAGAGATGATGACCACACTTCGATCAAGCTTTTCTTTCATAGTCAGAGATGGCTCCAGACTGATAAAACCTTTTGGGGTTTCATTGCGGTTCGAGGCTGTTCCTTGTGTTGAGGAGGGCGGTGTTGCTTGGCTACTTACTTCTTGACGTGCTCCTACTCTTGGATCTGTGTGAGCCCATCTAGAGTATGAGGGCATTGGTGGTCCTGGAGCAAACCTTCTGTTAAAAGCCGTTTGGGTAGATAAATGACTCCCATCCACCAATAGGCCATTTGTCTCTTTGATTGCTTGGTCAGCCTCTGTTTTGGTTTTGTATTCAACAAAGCCGTATCGAGTGTTAGTACGGATACGTGGGGTCTTTGGTAGCCGAATCCCTACTATCTGCCCAAACTGGTCAAAAATCTTCCAGATGGTTCCGGTTCTTGAGTCTTTATGGATGTTGTCTATAAACAATGTTGCACCTGGCACGGATTTCTGGTTTGGCATGAGGGGGGAAGCGATTGGAGAGGCCATTGAGGGCGAGTCTGGTTAGGGAGAGGTAGTGTGGCGTGAAGATGAAGAGGAGAAAAACAGAGTATGGAGATTAATGCAACAGAAGGATTTTGTGAGTGGTTCGTCGGTGGCAGAAAGTCTTCGTCGGTGAGAATAGCCTTAGGCGGAGAATTGGGTGGCGGCGACATGGTGAGGTCGAGTGAGGGGGAGTGGGGGGCTGGAGAGAGGAGAGAGGTTAGACATCATATCCCTTTAGAGGAGAGAGGTTAGACATCATATCTCATTATTTTCTACTTATTATTTAAACTCTATAACAGTCTGTACTAAAACCTAATATTTTTATCGATCTCCCTCCTGTTATTATTTCCCTTTCAAATTCCTTCGACTATCCAATGGAACCTAACGATCTTGATGGTCGTGCCGTCGATGATCTTCGCGAAGCTGTGTTTGCTCTTTCCTAGCTTGATGAAACAGACTAAACTTGATTTTTTGATAAGTGGTCGAAGGTTCAACATAACAACCATACCAGGCTCCAAATCAACCTTTCTTTTTGAACAGATTACGATATCACTTCACTACCGATTAAACCAAGGGGCTTGACAAACGGGCTAAACTTGATCCCGACCATCACAGCGGAAGAGCTTGAGAAACTGAAAAACAAAATAGTGGTACCAAGGACTTCATCACCATTCAAGCGTATAAGATAACCGTCAAGCCATTTCCTCCCCATAATAGCAACATGAAACCCAATCGCCAAAAGAGCATATTCTTTGATGGCAACAATATTAGTGAAGGAGACCAACCAAACCACAATCCGCACCCGAAATGCTCAAAAATCGAATAAGAAGAAGAAAATTGAGGCAACACCAAAAACCACCATCATTCAAGCCCAAATCACCATCAAACCCCACAATAGCAATGACGAGGATCACAAGAAACAAAACAGCCAAAGGATCATCTACATCTTTGATGGTGGCAGTGGTAACCAACAACCACCCATTTTGCGGCAATGCCTAAAGAAACCAGTGATAGCATTAGCACTACTGGTCATTTTTGGTTGTGTGAAGCACCCTAGAGTCTTTCAGTTTGACTTACTTGGTAAGAGTGCCAAGAAACCAGTGATAATATTAGTGCTACTAAGTGAGCTACTTACCTTATACAACAATTGTTATTACTTAATATATTGTTTCATAATTTTTAATTAAACTATGTGTATTTTAAACTGTTTGTTTGGTATAGTGCCTTGAAAGCTGCATTGTTGTCAATGCAAAGGCAAGTGAAGAACATCTCATGGACCCTAGTGAAGATATTCTTACTTAATTTGTTTAATATTGTCAATAATAATTAACACATTGATAGTAGACTTGCAAGTATGACTGAGAACATACATGTGTGTATGTATAGTGTTAAGTGCAGTCAAGAGGTTCAGAATGTGGATACTATGTAATGACGTTTATGCATGACATAGTAGCAGCGTCCACGCTTATTCCAGAAAACTCATTAAACAAGGTATAACATTCTTTGAAAGTTTTGGTTTATATTTTTATCTTTTGTTCACTAGTACAAAAGATACCTATGGCGGCGGTTGTTAGCTAGGAACCGCCGCCATAGGTGTGTTTTTTTTAAACAATCACCTATGGCGGCGGTTGTTAGTTAGGAACCGCCGTCATAGGTGTGTTTTTTAAAAAAACAACCACCTATGACGGCGGTTGTTAGCTAGGAACCGCCGCCATAGGTGCTCTATTTCGGCGGTTCTAGAACCGCCGAAATAGACCATTTACAACCGCCGAAGAGCACCTATGGCGGCGGTTCCTAGCTAACAACCGCCGTCATAGGTGGTTGTTTTTTTAAAAAACACACCTATGACGGCGGTTCCTAACTAACAGCCGCCGCCATAGGTGATGTTTAAAAAAAAAACACACTATGGCGGCGGTTCCTAGCTAACAACCGCCGCCATAGGTATTTTTAAAAATAAAAATAAAAAAAATTTACCTACCTCGTCTTCTTTCTTGGGACCGAGATGCAGCAGTTCCAGTGATGCATCTCCGTAGAGGCGCAAATGCAAGAGAATGAATAACAGTGCAGAGCATGTATGCTTTTGTTCGCCTTACAAATTACCATGAGTGAAGAGATAGTAGTGGCACAAACACAAGAAGAGAATAAAGAGACGCAAACAAAAAGAAGAGAAAAAAGGCGCAGAACATGTATGTTTCTTGTTCTCCTAAGAAAAAACGATAAGTTTTAAGTATATTACCGGTTACAGAATGAATTGCTTCAGCCCCGTCTTCAATCTGGTGAGTGAGATGCAGTAGTTCCAGTGATTTAACTACATAGGCGCAACACAAGAAGAGAATGAAGAGATGCACAGGCACAACAAAGAGACAAATATAAGATCGAGTATATTACCGGTTCTAGAATGAACTATTTTAGCCCTGTCTTCAATCTGGTGAGCGAGACGCAGAGAGGAGCGATTCGCCAGTGAGAGTTGCAAAATTACCGTAAGATAAGAGAGGATGCAAAGCATTTGTGGTATATAAAATGAAATAAAGTCTATTTCGGCAGTTGTTACTAACAACCGCTGAAATAGACTAAAATTTTCCCGCCGTCTGAAATTTTTTTAAAAAAAACCCGGGAAAATAGGCTTCCGAAAAATTTTATGTCTAAAAAAAGGTACCTATTTCGGCGGTTCTTAGCTAGGAACCGCCGAAATAGACTGAAATTTTCCCGCGGTTCAAATTTTTTGAAAAAAAAACCGGGAGAAAGGCTTTAAAAAATTTTATGTCTAAAAAAGGCACCTATTTCGGCGGTTCCTAGCTAGGTACCGCCGAAATAGGCTGAAACTTTCCCGCGATACAATTTTTTTTAAAAAAAAACCGGGAAAATGGGCTCCTAAAAATTCTCTGTCTAAAAAAAGGCACCTATTTCGTCGGTTGTTTTTACAGAGAGCGCAGAGGAGCATGAGGAGCATGAGTCTGAGGATCGTTTTGCAGACACTTAAGGATCGTGAGTTGTATGCTAAGTTGAAGAAGTGTGACTTCTGGCTTGATCGCGTAGTTTTCTTGGGACATGTGGTCTCGAAGGACGGTATCTCAGTGGATTCTGAGAAGATTAGAGCTGTGATGGAGTGGGCGAGGCCCACGAATGTTGCTGAGATTCGTAGTTTCCTTGGGTTAGCTGGGTACTATAGGAAGTTCGTCGAGGGGTTCTCTAAGATTGTATCCCCGCTGACCCGTCTGTTGAGGAAGGAGATTAAGTATGAGTGGAGCGAGGCTTGCGAGCAGAGCTTCCTAGAGATTAAGAAGAGGCTGACGACAGCACCGATTCTGACTTTGCCTTCTGGAACCGAGGGATTCGAGGTCTTCTGTGATGCGTCCCATAAGGGACTAGGATGTGTTTTGATGCAGCAGGGTAAGGTAGTGGCTTGTGGCTCCCGACAGCTTAAGCCCTATGAGAAGAACTACCCTACCCACGACCTGGAGTTGGCAGCTGTAGTGTTCGCGCTGAAGATTTGGAGGCATTATCTGTATGGGGCGTCGTGTAAGGTTTACACTGACCACAAGAGTCTCAAGTATTTGTTCACTCAGAAGGAGCTGAACTTGAGACAGCGGAGGTGGTTGGAGCTACTTCATGACTACGATTTAGAGATCCTCTACCACCCGGGTAGAGCGAATGTTATTGCAGATGCCTTGAGCCGGAGAGGTGCTTCGGGTGTAGCTTGTGCTCTGACTGGTGTCCAGAGGTCCGCCTTAGAGCTGCAGCGTATGGGTGTTTGGGTAGTCAGACCAGCCAGTGCCAGTGTGATAGCAGCGCTTCAGGTTCAGTCTTCCTTGGTCGACAGGATCCGGGTTGGTCAGGAAGCAGATTCAGCTTTGTGTCGGATCAGAGAGGGGCTGTCTTCAGAGCAGAATTCAGACTTCAGCGTCTCCAGCGATTGGTGTCTGCGTTTCAGAGGCGTGTATGTGTGCCAGACGATGCAGTGCTGCGCAGAGAGATCCTTCAGGAGGCTCATGGAGCGCCATATTCAGTTCACCCAGGAGGGGTGAAGATGTATCGAGATCTCAGAGAGTCATTCTGGTGGTCTGGGATGAAGCGGGATATCTCAGAGTTTTTTCGAAGTGCCAGACCTGTCAGCAGATTAAGGCTGAGCACCAGAGGCCAGCGGGTTTGCTTCAGCCCCTTCCCATTCCTGAGTGGAAGTGGGAGAGTGTGGGGATGGATTTTGTTATGGGTTTGCCCAAGACTCCTTCGGGTTGTGATGCCGTTTGGGTGATAGTTGATCGTCTGACGAAGTCTGCTCATTTTCTGCCGGTGAAGAAGACCTTCAGTTTGGAGCGCCTAGCTCGTTTATATCTGGATGAGATAGTGAGGCTGCACGGTGTGCCTACTACTATTGTATCTGATCGTGACCCCGTTTTGTTTCGAGATTTTGGCGCAGTTTGCATAAGGCCTTGGGTACGAATTTAGCCTTCAGTTCAGCTTACCATCCTCAGTCGGATGGCCAGACAGAGAGGACTAATCAGGTTTTGGAGGACATGCTTCGCGCATGTGTCCTGGACTTTGGAGGTAGCTGGGAGCAGCATGTGACTCTGATTGAGTTCGCCTACAACAACAGCTTTCAGGCGAGCATTGGTATGGCTCCGTTTGAAGCGTTGTATGGTAGGAGGTGCAGGTCACCCATCTGTTGGGATGACCTGAAGGAGAGGGTCTTGGTTGGACCCGAGCTGGTGCAGGGAGCAGTAGAGAAGATCAGGACCATTCGGGAGCGTTTGCTTGTTGCTCAGAGCAGACAGAAGTGCTATGCAGACCAGAGGCGTAGGCCGCTTGAGTTTGATGTTGGTGATCATGTCTATCTACGAGTGTCGCCGGTCAGAGGCGTGGTCCGGTTTGGGAAGCGTGGGAAGCTTAGCCCGAGGTTCGTTGGACCGTTTGAGATTCTGGAGAGGATTGGCCCTGTGGCCTACCGTCTAGCCTTGCCGCCATCTTTGTCAGCTGTGCATAACGTCTTCCATGTGTCTATGTTGAGGAAGTATCTGCATGATCCGTCTCACGTGATCGACTACAGCCAGCTTCAGTTGAGAGAGGACTGCAGTTTCGAGGCGGTGCCTACTCGTATTTTAGCCAGGGATGTCCGTCGGCTTCGTAGTAAGACCCTGCCTATGGTGAAGGTCCAGTGGTCAGATCAGTTAGAAAGTGAAGCGACTTGGGAACTCGAAGATGAGCTGCGTGCCAAGTATCCCTCCCTGTTCGAGCAGTAAGGTGAGTTAATCTCGAGGACGAGATTCTTTTAAGGGGGAGGTGATGTTATAACCCGTGTAATTGCAACCTTATATTATGTCCGGTTTATGTAATGAGCTAAGATGGATTACATTTCTTTACTGTCAGTTGGGACGTCAGCGGCATTGTTTTAATTGTCAAGGACGAGGAGGTCTTTCGGTTAATTAATTAAGGTAATTAATTATCTGATTTATAAGGAGAAGGGTTCCCTATTTTCCCTTACATTTTCTAATTATTCTAATCAAGTCAGTCCATTCGTGAGGAGCGTCTCGATCGTGGTTTGAACGACAGTTTCCTCCCTTCCCTTCTCTCTCTCTAATTTCCCCTCTGCTGAAGCGGTGAATGATCTACTGCAATCTGGTTGGAATCTCTGCTGCTGTGTAATCCGTTGTCCGCCTTCAGGTTTGGTTCTCGAAATTCAGATTAGTAATTAGAGCAAGTTCCTCTCCTCTGCAGTTTCTGATTTTGGATGATTGTTGTGATGAACTCAGCGATTGTGCTCTGCGTTTGGGTCGTGTTCTGCGGGTGGCTGTTGCTCTGCGAATTGTTGGAGGTTCTGCACTCCCGAATTCAGGTTTGTGTTGCAGTTTTCGAGGTTTTGAGTTTGGGGGTTTCCTTCTTCGTTTTCTGATTTTAGATTTGACATTGTGGGATTCAGTTGCTGAGGATCTCTGTCGGATTTCTGGATTGCTACGGACTGTTTCAGATTGTTGTCTCTGCTGATTGATTGAGGTAGGTGGTTACTCGATTCAGTTTGGAAGTTCAGCCATGGGGTGTTGCAAGAGCGTTATCTGATTTTGTGTGTGATTCTATTAGCGTTTGTTGTGATTTTGGAATGGCTAAACCCCCATGGTTTCCTGTTTTAATGTCTGATTTGGTGTGTGTGCTTAATTGGCAATTCGTGGTGTTGAATTGCGTTGTTTTTCTGCTCTGTTCGTCTTCTGAAATTTGCAGTTTTCGCACTGTCCGAACTTCTGTCCGAGCTTTGAAGTTCGGACAGTGCGTTCTTGCCTTACTGATTTTCAAGTTCGGGGTATGTCCGAACATTGTCCGAACATAGATGTTCGGACACACCCTCAGGTTTTCTTCTGATTTAAGTTCGACCTGTGTCCGAACTTCGACGTCCGGACACAAGGTCGGACATCCCGCGTATTTATTTCCGTAACTCGTCCGAACATCCGTCCGAACTTGGATGTTCGGACAATCTGAATTCCTCTATCTGATTTCAACTCGACTTGTGTCCGAACATTGATGTCCGGACACAAGTTCGGACATTTGGCATTCTCTGATTTCTGAGTCTCGACTTGTGTCCGAACTTCGACGTTAGGACACAAGTTCGGACACCCCTCTGTTTTCAGCATAACTTCTTCGTTTGAACTCCGATTTGAGTGCCGTCTGTGGCATTGGATTCCTTATGTTCTGTACTACTGATTTATGAGTGTTTTGGCATATCTAAATGCAACTTTGCTTCTGTTTAAGCAACCTTTCTGTTTTGGGACATTGCACACTGTTTCTGAGCCGTGAATGGCTGGGTCGAGCTATTCCGTGGTATACCATGTAGACGTCGTTCTGAGTGTGGGTCATTCCCTTTCTGTTCTGTGGGGTTGACGAACCCTTTGGCTCTTTCGAGTCATTTCTGCGTTGCCGAGAGACCTGGTATGGTCTATGGGTCTTCGACCCTTCTGAGTGTGTGCATTGTGTTTTGTCCCCTTTCTGTTTAAGTGCTCTGACTGTTTCTGATATGGGAACCCCTTGAGTTCCACTCTGTTTCTGCTCTGAAAGCTTCTGGATATTGAGAATTGTGGATAAATGCTTATCTTCTCCTTCTTCTGTTTTCAATTGTTTTGAGCGACCTTGCTGATGACGGTCGCTGCTTACTGGGCATAGTTGTGTGCTCATTCCCCTACTTCTAACATTTTTGCAGATTGATCAGCGAGGATCATCTTGAGTTCTGGAGCTATAGTGTTTAGCTTTTATTGTTCACACTACAAGAAAACAGCAGTATCACAGACGGAATATTCCGTATGTAAAAGCTAAACTTCCGTATGTAATGACAATCACAGACGGAAAATTCCGTAGGAAAATTCCGTCTGTAATAAACGGGTCGGTAATACTATTCCGTCGGTGAAAACTGATTCCGTCGGTGATATTTTTCACTTTTACAGACGGAATTTTCCGTCTCTGAAAACAATTATCACCGACGGAATTTTCCGTCTTTGAAAAGAATTATCACCTACCGAAATTTCCGTCTCAGATAATAATATCACCTACGGAAATTTCCGTCTCAAATAATAATATCACCTACAGATTATTCTGTCTCAGATAATGGTTATCACCTACGGAAAATATACGTCTCAGAAAATTGTATCACCTACGGAAAGTTCCGTCTCAGATAATGGTTATCACCTACAGAATTTTATGTTTCAGATATTATTACCTACGAAATGTCTCACCTCAGAATTACATATCACCTACGAAAATCATCTCATAAGTTATATCACCTACGAAATATGTACCTAATAATTTTCACAAACAAGACACATATAACCTGAATATAACAACTATTACATTGCTAAAACACTTGTGACAGTTTACATTCATAGCTAAAGCAGTTTTTATCCATAATCCCAATATTCCCCAAAATACTCTAGTTATTCGAATACTACAACGCTCAAATCCTACCAAAAAGTTCACAATATTCAAGTTTACTGATGACTGATAATCATTTTCACAAGTGTATCATATAGAAAACACATATTCTTCACTTGACAGCTTCATGTCCCTTGAATTCAGCTACTTCATGTCCCTTGAATTCAGCTACTTCAAATCTGCAAAAAGAAAAAAAAACACAACTACTTCAATATGAAGAACTTCAATATGAAGTATAGAGAATCACAATAAATGGGAGCACATCAGATTCAAGACCAGTGCTGCTACTGCTTCTATATTGTATGTGGCATTATGTTACAGTAGTAGGACATATTCACGCGGAACCCACCTCCAAATGAGGTAAAACAGTTATAAAAAGGCTAAGAAAAACACAACATAGATTTTCAAGCATGCCTTCTCACATTCACCTCCAGACGTGGAGGGAATGGTCTAATTTTTGTCCTCTCAATTGCAGCTGCACACAATTAAAACCATTTCCAAGGACAGTAGACTCCAAAATATAAATAGAAACCAGGTAGACTAATGCATAATCAATACGACAGGACTTAATCACTGATCCTATTAAAACAGAAGCTCCTAATTTGAGCATATTAGAAGCTGCAAATTAAACAGGTCACAGCAGAAAAACTATGGAGCAAATAAGAAATGCAGGAAAGACCCCAAGGCAAGAGTTCTACTGCTGGTTACTAGTTTCTCAGTAGGACTAGTATTTAGAAAGAAAGAAATTGTCCCTTTCAACTCAAAACCTGCGGTTAAGTTACATCACTGAAGCAGCAGCTCTAACATAACATTATTGCACTAGCTAGCTAGCTAGTCACGCACACCAACCTTGTCATATAGTAATAGCAGAAGTGATTACAAAACTGTTAAAAAAATTAAAAGGTGTCCTGAGTTTCAGAAACACAGGCATAGTCTTCCAGAAATAGCTACAACTATAGTTATATTCATAAGTATGATTCTTGAACAGAGATACCGGTATGTATTTCAAAAGCGAGAGATTTATAGTAAGAATTCAGACATTAAAAATTCTCAGAATAATATCAGCATGGTTTATGATTCATGAAGGGTAGTGGTGAAGCACCACCTCTCCACTTCCCGCACACCATTGTCCTTCACAGTTTACAAACCAAATTCATACTGTACTGTATTATTGAGGTAATTTGAACCGAAGTTATAATATCACATTTGAACTTTGTTATGCGATTGAGTTGAGAATGACCAATGCCTAACCTGATGAGCAATTAAATTACTAAATATATAGGGACAAAATCCATACCTCAATTCGAAACATCATCAGAATCTATCTCCTCATCTTTGTCATGTGAGTTACCATTTGGAGCCCTTGAAGATCCACCACCAGATCCATTAGCATTGGTTGAAGTGCCATGTCTGAATTGACCGAACATTTCAGCCAATTGTAGCAAGCAATCCTTAATCTCGTCCTGAGTTTCAACAAAACCTTTCATTTCTTTCTTCATAGTCGACATCTCTTCACGTAATTGGTCGAATTCAGATGGATTACTCAAACATTTTGTTGCTGGTCCACAAGCAGAGGAAGCTGTCTCACAAGGGGAGCTTGATGGATTAAATATTTGTTTTGCATGTGGTGTAGTGCCAAAACCATATACATGAGTCCGTGTAGTCGTCATTCCTCCAATTGCCTTGCACCAAGCATCGGGATCAAATTCAGGATGTTCATCATGTTCTAGACCATACTTCTCCTCCAGACAAGACACATATGATTGCTATGGAAAACGTATAATTAAAATTAATACAAAATTATTCAGAAGTGTTTGAAAGAAGAAAAAAATATGCATAGTCAATCCAGAAATACTCACAGAAACATTTTTAGATTTTAGATCGACATAATCACCAGTGCCCCTCTTGCGCTTGTGTGTTCGATCAAAAACCTCACCAAATGTAGCTGGTCGTTGTTTCTCCAGTGACTATACATGCAACAAACAATTTTTTATATAACTAGATGAAAGTTCAATGAACAATAACTCTTTATACAAACATGAGTATCAAAATAATACCATACGATATCCATGAACTGAAAATGGGATTGATCCTCCAGTATGCTTTGTAATTCCTCCATCCTTCTCTATGAGCCGGTTTTGCTTATTTTTTTCAGATTTCATTTTCCATGCTGGAGTATTCCAGTAAGTGTCAACAAGTCTATTCCATATATCGACTCTAATCCAACCTTCATTGTAGTCTTTACATTCTCCAATATCACTGACACCAAAATGCTCTTTCGCTTTCTTTCTTTCCTCATCCATCATTCCTTTAAATCGATTCTGACATGATAGTTCCCAAACCTTTCTAACGTTGGCATGGTCATCAGGGGCCCATGTAAATTTTTCCTGTTAATAATGGAAAAAACATTAGCAATATTTATAACAAATACTAGCATGCATACTCTATATCTTTCCACCAACCTGAAACTTTGACCATATTTCTTCTTGTACATCTTTTGGAACTTTACCCCAAGTTGGCCATGCGTCAGTCAGATGTACTTGAATTCCCTTTATGATTGCCCTCACAACCTTTGGATCAGAAAAACAACTAGTACAATGGAAGATGAAATTATTATCTTAACCAAATGTAGAAAGAATATGTACTACAAAAAATAAGTAAAAAGGTACTTTTGGTGTAGTGTAGAAATGAATTTCCTTTGCTCTGGATTTGCCGGGTAGGTATCACTTTGTTTGGCCCCCTTCCACGCCTTTTCTTTTCAGCATTAGTTTCTTGATGAGTAGATGTCTCAAACATCAGCAGATACATTAAGAGACAAGTTTCTTGATGGAGCATTAATGGTGGATGTCTCCCTCATCAGATCATGGTTACCATCTGTTCAGATTCGATGGCTTGGTTTTCAGGTGTATGATTCTCATCCAATGTGTGAGGCAAGTTTGGTATTGAATGAGAAGATTGTGATGTGGCTTTAAAGAATGCATTCCATGCAGCTTTTGATGGACCTTGACGAGGTGTTTCACCTTCAATGTTGGTTGCTGATTTTGATTTATTCAGGTGTGCAGTTGGCATGACCTTTTTTGCAGGAGCTTGAAGAGATTCATCGCCTCCAATGGTTGCTTTAGACTTATTTGCTCGTGTTTTTGCCATGATTCCTGCAAAGTAAAGGAACTGAAGTAAACACACATTGACAAACAAATTATGCATAAAACAACCAAAAAAACATAACATACATAAAATCATTCAATATTAACATACACAAGGATATAGTTGGTTCTATATCATCTTCATTTTCATCTCCTCCTCACTTCCTTTTAAGCGTTCATCACCACCTTCACTATCTTCTTCTTCACTCAGATGTTCTCTACTTTCATCATCACCTTCAAATGAATCTTCATCAGATTGAGCTTCATCGTCATCCTCTAGTGTTATCTGATTATCTTCTCTTATCTGTTCATCTTGAGTTACCACTTCTAATTCACCATGATCAACTAATGTCAAATCATCAAGGTCATCACTGATTTCATTACTTGTTCGATTAGTGAATCGAGCTTCTTGGTAAACTCCATCGTTGAAATCCAACTCCTCTTCTGTTCTCATCGTTGCAAGATTATATCTACTTCTAGCTTTTGTCTTGAACACAGCCCACCAGTTTTGACGATTTTTGTTTGTAGAAGAATATGGGCTGTAGTATACTTGCTGACATTGGTGGGCTAGCACAAAAGGCTCATTACTCCCAAGCACTGACTTATAATTAACTTCAACTAGACCATGTTGAGGATCAACTCGAATCCCTCTTGTTGTGTCAAACCAACGACATTTGAAAAGTACAACTTTATTTCCTACTCCAAAGTACTCAAGCTCAATAATATCTTCTATCACACCATAAAAGTCATGAGCATAGTCATTATAACAATCGCCTGTCACACAAACACCACAATTCATTGTTGATCGGGAGCTTCCATACTCCTTTGTATGAAATTTGAAACCATTCACGAAATAGCCTTTGTAACAAATAGCCAAGCGAGAAGGTCCATGTGCAAGTTGAGCAATTTGATGATCAACTTCACTTGAATGATCGGAAACCTAATACGGTGTAGAAGTTGTATAAATAGTTTTCTAGGTTGGAAAGTTCAAAAACATGAATTCTAGCATTAGAGTCTTACGTATTCCTTAAGCCATCGTGGAAAAGTAGTATCTCTTACTTTCTCAACTCTCTATCACTGATAGCGGCATCATGTTTTAACCATGGAATCAAACATCCTACACCATTGATGTGTTGTATGAGTCAGAATCTAGTTCAAAAATACTAGATTTTATGTAGTTCCCGTGAGATTGTATGCTTACTCAATATAAGGCGTCATTTCGTCACAATTCTTGAGGACATACATTTCAGCAGCCAGATACTCCACATTGCTCAATATCTAGAATTAGTTGTTTTCGGTCCAATTGGCCGTCCAAGATGCTTGAAAATGGAAAGATGTCTTATGTCATCCATTTCACCTCCATCATCATTTCGTGGAACTTGAGTGAATCTTGTTTCTACATCTTCTTCAAAGTATAATGCACAAAAGGAGGCAATCTCTTCAACAAAATATGCTTCACAGATCGAGCCTTCAACACATGCTTGGTTTTTAACCTTTTTTTTCAAGTGGTGTAGAAACCTAATCAACAAATTAACTGAAACTAAGTACGTAGTTAAGTATAATATCTGATAAGTATATATATCATCGTTTACCTCTCAAAAGGATACATCCATCGATACTGGACTGGTCCACCCACTTTTGCTTCATATGGTAAATGAAGACATAAGTGCTCCATCGAATCAAAAAATCCCGGTGGAAATATCTTCTCCAATTTACAAATTGTTTCCACAATATTCTTTTCTAAAAACTCCATATGAGATGTCGTTATTTCGACAGAGCAAATATCTCGAAAGAAATGAGAAAGGTCAGTAATCGCATCCCATATTGGTTTGGGAAGTAAATCTCGTAGAGCAATTGGGAGCAACCTTTGCATGAACACGTGGCAATCATGGCTCTTCATTCCATAAAACTTTCCCTCTGTAAGATTAACACACCTTCCAATGTTTGAGGCAAAGCCATCAGGTAATTTAAGATCCTTTGCCCAGGCACACACTTTAAGTTGGTCAGATTTTTCAAAGCATATGAGGCCACAGGCTTGAACAATTTCCCATTGTGTTCAACCAAATGCAGATCAGGACGACGACAATAAACTTCTATGTCCATCCTAGCCTTCAGGTTATCCTTTGTCTTTCCCTTAACATCCATCACTGTGTTGAAAACATTGTCAAAAACATTCTTTTCTACATGCATGGAGTCTATTGTGACGGATCAAATTGCTCTCCCAATATGGCAACTCCCAAAAAATACTCTTTTTCACCCAGTTATGAGTTACTCCAAAACCGTAAGGTTTTTGAGGAGGACATTTCATGCCAAATGGGATGTTTGGGATGCTATCTATTTCCTTCAAAACCTCTTCACCAGACAATCTAACTATAGGAGGGTCACGGAAACTCTTCTTCTGAATTTATCTCTTTGTGTTCTGAAGGAATGATCAGGAGGTAAGAATTTTCGATGACAATCAAAGTAGCATGGTTTCCTCCCATGTTGCAAAATAAAAGAATCTGATTTTCCCATGCAATATGGACAAGATAACCTCCCATGAGTGCTCCATCCGGATAACATACCATATGCAGGAAAATCACTCACCGTCCACATTAGTGCTGCCCTTAGTGAGAAGTACTCATTTTTGTGAGCATCATAAGTTGAAACACCAACACTCCAAAGATCTTTCAATTCATCAATCAACGGCCTCAAAAAATATCAATGTCTTGGGATGGACTATTTGGACCAGGGATGACCATATTGAGAAGTAAATATGGTTGTTTCATGCACATCCATGGAGGCAAGTTATATATGACAACCATTACTGGCCAACAGGAATATGGTCTAGCTCCTTGCTTAAAAGGACTAAAACCATCTGTACACAATCCCAACCTCACATTCCTTATTTCAGCAGCAAAAGATTCATGGACATTATTGAAGTATTTCCATGCTTCTCCATCAGCGGGGTGCAATAGAACTCCAGGAGGAGACTGATTGTGTGCATGCCAAACCATATTTTCTGCAATTCGTTTTGATGTGAATAGCCTTTGAAGCCTAGGCGTAAGTGGAAAGTAGCGTAGAACTTTGTAAGGAATTTTAGCTGTCTTCCTAGCATTTGAAGTCCTAGGCTTATATCTTGGATGTCCACATTCTTACAAAGTTGAAGCTCCTCATACTCTTTGTAAAACAACATACAATTATTCACACATGCATGAATTTTAACATAATGTAGCCCAAATGCTCTCATCTTCTTCTTCATGTGATAATAATTCTCTGGGAGTTTATTATCTTCAGGTAGCATACTCTTTATGATACCCATAAGACGATTGAAACAAGACTCACTTATATTGAATTCAGATTTGCAATTCAACAATTGGCTTACGGAAGACAATATCGTCATTTTCTTGCAACCACTCCATAATGGCTCATCAGCATCATTCAGTAAAGAGAAAAAGCGGGATGCAATAGTACTTGCCTCTGGTTCCACTTGCATTCTCTCATTTTCAGGACTAGAGTTTGCGGCCATATTTGTATAGAAAGCATCCCTAACCATACTAGCATATGGATTTTCATTCTCAACATGAAGCGATGAAGGTTCATTAACATCAAGCGTGGTATGTGATGGCTGACCATGGATTCTCTCATTAGGAACACTTGTTGGGTTTCTACAAAATCCGTTGTAGTATAAATGTCGTCGCACCACATCATGATCCAAAAATTGTTGTTTTTCACATTTCACGCATGGGCATTTAACTCTATCTCCACTAACAAACCACTTTGATGATATTGCGAAACTTATGTAATCTTCAACTTTTGTCAAGTATTCAGGCGTAACATATCCATCATCATCCACCCGATTGCACGACCAAAATATATTTGAATCCATTCTGAACCCATATAAAAACTTAATAATAATGAGGCTACCAAATAAATACATAAGTGGATTAGTCAAATAAATTAAAGAGACAGCAAACTTAATTCAAATTCAAAGTTCATTTTAACTTGATATGCGGCGTCAATTACAAAAATATCCTTTCATGCCTAAATGACTATTGTTAGCACAAAACAAAATTATAAGACATATAATCAAACAACAAATTTTCATGCATCAATAAATGCGGAAATAGTTCTCATGACAACAAATTGTTCTTCATATTACCTGGTCTAATGAGTCAAGCTCTGGATGAATTTGTTTTGAATTATCACGGCTCGCTCCTTACTTCTGTGGAAAAAAAATCTTGAAATTAGTAATTGATGCAAAAACTAGTCAAGGTAAAATTTGTACAGAAGTATGGAACTATAGAAAACTGGTGCTAAATGGTACTTAGAATAATTTGTAGCATAATAGGGCGATCAAACTACTTCATGAATACAGAAAACAACAAGTAATTTGAGCAAACAGACAAACATAATACTTATAATTCAATTCAAACGCAGACAAATCAGATGTGAAAGGCCCATCTGTGGTTAAATGCGTTCATACAAGCAATATGTGAAACAAAAACATCAATAAATATACAAATTCTTTGTATCAGTTTCATTAGCTTCAATCTGGCTAGAATGGACCAGAAGAATGGTGTCTGTCGCTTTGATATTAAACAATTGCACAAATGGAGTCATTTAATTAGATGGTGGTGAGTATTATTATTTTTTTCATTGCAGCTCTGCTTGAAAGGGATTGTAAAACCTCCGTGGACATAATAACCCCATGTGTGCAGTAGTCCATTGAATGATTCTTGCCTTTATTTGAAGCAACGTTGTTCTATCATACACATGGCCACTTTTGCGAACCTGATAATGATATGAAATGGGAATGGGTTTTGCGAATAATGTGAAAGGCAAGAAATAACCAACGCGTGAAAAATAGTGTTTTTGAATTTAAAAGAGTACATATATCCATTTGTTATGCCAATCTGAAGTATAGTCTTTATTGAAACTCTTCCGTCTCTCCTTCCCAATTCCACATCGTAATATGGTCCACCAGTCTACAATTAACATCCTATTTTTTTCAGTAATATCTTTTCTTGGGGGGTTTAAATGCAATTAATGATGTTTCATCAGAAATTTTACAGTAGCAGAGGTGAAGTTAATTAAGATAATTCTTGATGGTAGCAGGTAATTACCAGATAAACAATGTCCCTCGCCGCCACAGCTAATACATCAGCACAGGAAACCTTGTGCTTACAACCAGGCACTCTGTCCACCGCCTCTTTTGCTCGAATTACAGTGTCGAATCTGTCTCCTGCTATCGAAATGTCATCAGCAAGACGGACGCATCACATCCCTACAAATATACACATCACAAAACACAAATACCTAACTAAGCAAATTTCATACTCGTTCATTGGCTTTCAATGAAATATGATTGGGAGGAGTAATAAACCGAATGTACAATGATAACTCTGACCTCGACGAAGCAATCACGGAAGAAAAGTCTGAGTGTGCCAGGAGCAGTGACGAATATCTCCTGAAGCTTTCTCCTGACGGTGCCACGCACAATGGACTCAACGTTCGGGCATGTCCTCCGGTAGTATATCCTTCCTTCTCGGAAAATTAGTGAAATCCTAAACGACAGATGAGGTATGTATGATAGCGAACGAGAGAGCTCAAGCAGAATCAACAATTTGATAGAAAATAATCAAACCTAGAGACTAAAACCTAATCTGGAAGCGATTATATAAATAGGTGTAATAAACTCACCTAAAGCTTGTGGACAGAAGCTTGTGGACGAAGAAGAAAGCTCGTGGACGAAGAAGAAAGCTCGTGGACGATGAAGAAAGCTTGTGGACACAGAAGAAAAATTGCAGGCGGGAGGAAGAAGAGGAATAGCGAGAGAAAGCAGCACGAGAAGTTTGTTTTTAGAGGAAGAGTTGTTTTTTTTGTTTATATATTTGGACTTTTACCTACGAAATTTCAGTCTGTAAAAGTAGGAAGAATTTTCCCCCCAAACTTTTAGCCATCCCGCGCGTCTAATATAGAGATGTTTTACCTACGGAAATGTTTCCGTATGTAATTTTGTACATATTCCGTCAGTGATACCAGTTTAAATGTTATTTTTATTTTAGTACTAAGTCCGTTGGAAATTCCGTAGGTAAAAAGTATTTTTACATACGGAATATTTCCGTAGGAAATTTTCCGTCTGTGATACTACTGTTTTCTTGTAGTGTCATTCAGTTTGATACTTTGAGATGTTGCAGCCTTCAGGCCTTATACTTTTGACTTCCGTTTCTGACTCAGTTTCGTATTTGGGATTTTGGTATTTGCTTCCGCTGTATTTGAATACATTGGTTTACAATGTTTATGTAAACTTCGTTTTGGGCCTTTATTGCGTTTGAGTGTTTTAGAGCCTTGCGTTATTAGGTAGTAATACGCGGCGTGTAGCACCCTTAACTCTTAGGCCGGTTTTAGGGGTGTTACATTTAGTGGTATCAGAGCCAGGTTTGGCTTTCTTTGGTGTCTGTGGGTGTGTTTGCTTGTGTGAGAGTCAGTTGTGACAGTGGTTGACTGTATGAGTTAGTTCTGACAAGTTTTGGATTTGTACATCTCAGAATGGCTCCTCGTAGGACACCAGTGACCCCTCAGGGAGATGCTGCGGATGTAGTGCAGCAGTTTGTGACGCAGTTGATGCAGACGATGGCTGCAGCTGCTGGGGGAGCTGGTGGAGGAGCTGGTGGTGCTGGCCCAGCAGGGGCGAATGTAGTGGGAGGCCGAGTCCGAGCACTCCAGGAGTTCATGAAGCTAAAGCCACCTTCTTTCGACGGCTGTGGCGACCCTCAGGAGGCGAGCCATTGGATTACTGAGGTCGAGGACCTGCTGAGAGTGATGGGGTCGGAGGACGACCAGAAGGTAGACTTCGCCACGTTCCTCTTCAAGGGGGAGGCGAAGGAGTGGTGGCGCATGGTGATGGGTAGACATCCCCAGCCTTGGACCTGGGATCAGTTCTGCTTGGAGTTCAACAAGCAGTTCTATCCGGATGTCTACAAGGACCAGAAGATCAATGAGTATAACCGGCTGCGTCAGGGGAGATATGACCGTAGAGGAGTACGTGAGGAAGTTCGTGACCCTGTCGAAGTATGCTCCGGAGCCAGATGAGCATAGGAAGGCTCGTAAGTTCGAGAGCGGTTTGAGGCCAGACATCAGGTCGGCGGTGACACCTCTTCGTCACCGGACCTTCAGAGATGTGGCGGATGTCGCCCTGCTGGTAGAGGCTGACATCAGGGGCAGACAGGCGGGCAAAGACCATAAGGGGAAGAGGCGTGCTGAAGAGCCTCAGAAGAAGGAGGCTGCTCCTCCTCAGAAGAAGCAGACCTATGGAGACCGTCGGGGAGCTTCTTCATCTTCGTCAGCTGGGGCGAAGTGTGGGGCTTGTGGTCGCTCCCATCCTGGTAGGGAGTGCTACAAGAAGACTGGTGCCTGCTTTAAGTGCGGGTCGATGGAGCACCGGATCGCTCAGTGCCCTCAGGCATCCAGTAGAGGCTCAGGAGACAGAGGCACCGGCTCAGATTCAGGGGCGAGGTCCGATCAGAAGAAGCCTCAGACTCAGGCCCGGGTTTATGCTATGGCTGGAGAGCGTGATCGTGCTGGTGATCGCGTCATCTCAGGTATTCTCCAGATCCATTCTCGAGATGTATTTTGTCTGTTTGACTCGGGAGCTACGCATTCCTTTGTCTGCTATGATTTATTGGGTGATCTTGGATTGACTGCTGTGTCTAGTGAGGTAGACCTATGTGTGAGTAGTCCGTTAGGTGGGGTTGCCCCTTGTGTGCTGGATTCTGTGTGTAAGGCTTGTCCCATAGTAGTTCGGGACAAGACCTTTGTGCTGACCTCATCCCGATGCGGATGACCTGTTTTGATGTGATCCTGGGCATGGATTGGCTAGCAGAGCACCATGCCCATATAGATTGTGCAGCGAGAAGTAGTGTTCGACTTGCCAGACGGGACTCGCTTAGCCTTCTTTGGGAATGCAGTTCCATGTGCGCCTGTGATTGTGTCGGCGATGCAGGCAGCCAGTTTCTTGAGGAAGGGCTGCCAGGGCTTCTTATGTTATCTGCCAGAGGTGCGTGAGGGATCTAGCTTGGAGAGCATCCCGATCGTCAGAGAGTTCCCAGAGGTCTTCCAGGACGACGTGCCCGGACTTCCACCAGTGCGAGAGGTGGAGTTCACCATCGATTTAGCGCCAGAGACTCAGCCCATCTCTAGGGCCCCTTACCGTATGAGTCCGGCGGAGTTGAAGGAGCTGAAGGTCCAGCTTCAGGAGCTGTTAGATAAGGGCTTCATACGCCCTAGTGTTTCGCCTTGGGGAGCGCCAGTGCTGTTTGTGAAGAAGAAGGATGGGACCTTCCGTTTGTGCATCGACTATAGAGAGCTGAACAAGGTGACCATCAAGAATCGCTATCCCCTTCCGCGCATAGATGATTTGTTTGACCAGTTGGCGGGCGCCACAGTGTTCTCGAAGATAGATCTTCGTTCAGGCTACCATCAGTTGAGGATTAAGGCCGAAGATGTGCCTAAGTCCGCTTTTAGGACTCGTTATGGTCATTACGAGTTCCTAGTCATGCCATTTGGTCTGACTAATGCTCCATCAGTATTCATGGATATGATGAACCGGGTTTTCAAACCCTATCTGGATCAGTTTGTTGTGGTCTTCATAGATGATATCTTGGTGTACTCCAAGAGCGCAGAGGAGCATGAGGAGCATCTGAGGATGTTTTGCAGACACTGAAGGATCGTGAGTTGTATGCTAAGTTGAAGAAGTGTGACTTCTGGCTTGATCGCGTAGTTTTCTTGGGACATGTGGTCTCGAAGGACGGTATCTCAGTGGATTCCTGAGAAGATTAGAGCTGTGATGGAGTGGGCGAGGCCCACGAATGTTGCTGAGATTCGTAGTTTCCTTGGGTTAGCTGGGTACTATAGGAAGTTCGTCGAGGGGTTCTCTAAGATTGTATCCCCGCTGACCCGTCTGTTGAGGAAGGAGATCAAGTATGAGTGGAGCGAGGCTTGCGAGCAGAGTTTCCAGGAGATTAAGAAGAGGCTGACGACCGCACCGATTCTGACTTTGCCTTCTGGACCGAGGGATTCGAGGTCTTCTGTGATGCGTCCCATAAGGGACTAGGATGTGTTTTGATGCAGCAGGGTAAGGTAGTGGCTTATGGCTCCCGACAGCTTAAGCCCTATGAGAAGAACTACCCTACCCACGACCTGGAGTTGGCAGCTGTAGTGTTCGCGCTGAAGATTTGGAGGCATTATCTGTATGGAGCGTCGTGTAAGGTTTACACTGACCACAAGAGTCTCAAGTATTTGTTCACTCAGAAGGAGCTGAACTTGAGACAGCGGAGGTGGTTGGAGCTACTTCATGACTACGATTTAGAGATCCTCTACCACCCGGGTAGAGCGAATGTTGTTGCAGATGCCTTGAGCCGGAGAGGTGCTTCGGGTGTAGCTTGTGCTCTGACTGGTGTCCAGAGGTCCGCCTTAGAGCTGGCGTATGGGTGTTTGGGTAGTCAGACCAGCCAGTGCCAGTGTGATAGCAGCGCTTCAGGTTCAGTCTTCGTTGGTCGACAGGATCCGGGTTGGTCAGGAGCAGATTCAGCTTTGTGTCGGATCAGAGAGGGGCTGTCTTCAGAGCAGAATTCAGACTTCAGCGTCTCCAGCGATGGGTGTCTGCGTTTCAGAGGCCGTGTATGTGTGCCAGACGATGCAGTGCTGCGCAGAGAGATCCTTCAGGAGGCTCATGGAGCGCCATATTCAGTTCACCCAGGAGGGGTGAAGATGTATCGAGATCTCAGAGAGTCATTCTGGTGGTCTGGGATGAAGCGCGATATCTCAGAGTTTGTTTCGAAGTGCCAGACCTGTCAGCAGATTAAGGCTGAGCACCAGAGGCCAGCGGGTTTGCTTCAGCCCCTTCCCATTCCTGAGTGGAAGTGGGAGAGTGTGGGGATGGATTTTGTTATGGGTTTGCCCAAGACTCCTTCGGGTTGTGATGCCGTTTGGGTGATAGTTGATCGTCTGACGAAGTCTGCTCATTTTCTGCCGGTGAAGAAGACCTTCAGTTTGGAGCGCCTAGCTCGTTTATATCTGGATGAGATAGTGAGGCTGCACGGTGTGCCTACTACTATTGTATCTGATCGTGACCCACGTTTTGTTTCGAGATTTTGGCGCAGTTTGCATAAGGCCTTGGGTACGAATTTAGCCTTCAGTTCAGCTTACCATCCTCAGTCGGATGGCCAGACAGAGAGGACTAATCAGGTTTTGGAGGACATGCTTCGCGCATGTGTCCTGGACTTTGGAGGTAGCTGGGAGCAGCATGTGACTCTGATTGAGTTCGCCTACAACAACAGCTTTCAGGCGAGCATTGGTATGGCTCCGTTTGAAGCGTTGTATGGTAGGAGGTGCAGGTCACCCATCTGTTGGGATGACCTGAAGGAGAGGGTCTTGGTTGGACCCGAGCTGGTGCAGGGAGCAGTAGAGAAGATCAGGACCATTCGGGAGCGTTTGCTTGTTGCTCAGAGCAGACAGAGTGCTATGCAGACCAGAGGCGTAGGCCGCTTGAGTTTGATGTTGGTGATCATGTCTATCTGCGAGTGTCGCCGGTCAGAGGCGTGGTCCGGTTTGGGAAGCGTGGGAAGCTTAGCCCGAGGTTCGTTGGACCGTTTGAGATTCTGGAGAGGATTGGCCCTGTGGCCTACCGTCTAGCCTTGCCGCCATCTTTGTCAGCTGTGCATAACGTCTTCCATGTGTCTATGTTGAGGAAGTATCTGCATGATCCGTCTCACGTGATCGACTACAGCCAGCTTCAGTTGAGAGAGGACTGCAGTTTCGAGGCGGTGCCTACTCGTATTTTAGCCAGGGATGTCCGTCGGCTTCGTAGTAAGACCCTGCCTATGGTGAAGGTCCAGTGGTCAGATCAGTTAGAAGTGAAGCGACTTGGGAACTCGAAGATGAGCTGCGTGCCAAGTATCCCTCCCTGTTCGAGCAGTAAGGTGAGTTAATCTCGAGGACGAGATTCTTTTAAGGGGGAGGTGATGTTATAACCCGTATAATTCAACCTTATATTATGTCCGGTTTGTAATGAGCTAAGATGGATTACATTTCTTTACTGTCAGTTGGGACGTCAGCGGCATTGTTTTAATTGTCAAGGACGAGGAGGTCTTTCGGTTAATTAATTAAGGTAATTAATTATCTGATTTATAAGGAGAAGGGTTCCCTATTTTCCCTTACATTTTCTAATTATTCTAATCACGTCAGTCCATTCGTGAGGAGCGTCTCGATCGTGGTTTGAACGACAGTTTCCTCCCTTCCCTTCTCTCTCTCTAATTCCCCTCTGCTGAAGCGGTGAATGATCTACTGCAATCTGGTTGGAATCTCTGCTGCTGTGTAATCCGTTGTCCGCCTTCAGGTTTGGTTCTCGAAATTCAGATTAGTAATTAGAGCAAGTTCCTCTCCTCTGCAGTTTCTGATTTTGGATGATTGTTGTGATGAACTCAGCGATTGTGCTCTGCGTTTGGGTCGTGTTCTGCGGGTGGCTGTTGCTCTGCGAATTGTTGGAGGTTCTGCACTCCGAATTCAGGTTTGTGTTGCAGTTTTCGAGGTTTTGAGTTTGGGGGTTTCCTTCTTCGTTTTCTGATTTAGATTTGACATTGTGGGATTCAGTTGCTGAGGATCTCTGTCGGATTTCTGGATTGCTACGGACTGTTTCAGATTGTTGTCTCTGCTGATTGATTGAGGTAGGTGGTTACTCGATTCAGTTTGGAAGTTCAGCCATGGGGTGTTGCAAGAGCGTTATCTGATTTTGTGTGTGATTCTATTAGCGTTTGTTGTGATTTTGGAATGGCTAAACCCCCATGGTTTCCTGTTTTAATGTCTGATTTGGTGTGTGTGCTTAATTGGCAATTCGTGGTGTTGAATTGCGTTGTTTTTCTGCTCTGTTCGTCTTCTGAAATTTGCAGTTTTCGCACTGTCCGAACTTCTGTCCGAGCTTTGAAGTTCGGACAGTGCGTTCTTGCCTTACTGATTTTCAAGTTCGGGGTATGTCCGAACATCTGTCCGAACATAGATGTTCGGACACACCCTCAGGTTTTCTCTGATTTAAGTTCGACCTGTGTCCGAACTTCGACGTCCGGACACAAGGTCGGACATCCCGCGTATTTATTTCCGTAACTCGTCCGAACATCCGTCCGAACTTGGATGTTCGGACAATCTGAATTCCTCTATCTGATTTCAACTCGACTTGTGTCCGAACATTGATGTCCGGACACAAGTTCGGACATTTGGCATCTCTGATTTCTGAGTCTCGACTTGTGTCCGAACTTCGACGTTAGGACACAAGTTCGACACCCCTCTGTTTTCTCTTTTCAGTACGTCTTCGTTTGAACTCCGCTTTGAGTGCCGTCTTGGCATTGGATTCCTTATGTTCTGTACTACTGATTTATAGTGGTTTTTGGCATATCTAAATGCAACTTTTGCTTCTGTTTAAGCAACCTTTCTGTTTGGGACATTGCACACTGTTTGTGAGCCGTGAATGGCTGGGTCGACTATTCCGTGGTATACCATGTAGACGTCGTTCTGAGTGGGGTCATTCCCTTTCTGTTCTGTGGGGTTGACGACACCCTTTGGCTTGGCGAGTCCGTTTTCTTTTCTGCGTTGGTCGAGAGACCTGGTATGGGTCTATGGGTCCTCGACCCTTCTGAGTGTGTGCATTGTTTTGTCCCCTTTCTGTTTAAGTGCTCTGACTGTTTCTGATATGGGAACCCCTTGAGTTCCACTCTGTTTCCTTTCGCTCTGAAAGCTTCTGGATATTGAGAATTGTGGATAAATGCTTATCTTCTCCTTCTTCTGTTTCAATTGTTTTGAGCGACCTTGCTGATGACGGTCGCCGCTGCTTACTGGGCATAGTTGTGTGCTCATCTCCCTACTTCTAACAATTTTTGCAGATTGATCACGAGGATCATCTTGAGTTCTGGAGCTATAGTGTTTAGCTTTTATTGTTCATTCAGTTTGATACTTTGAGATGTTGTAGCCTTCGGGCCTTATACTTTTGACTTCCGTTTCTGACTCAGTTTCGTATTTGGGATTTTGGTATTTGCTTCCGCTGTATTTGAATACATTGGTTTACAATGTTTATGTAAACTTCGTTTTGGGCCTTTATTGCGTTTGAGTGTTTTAGAGCCTTGCGTTATTAGGTAGTAATACGCGGCGTGTAGCACCCTTAACTCTTAGGCCGGTTTTAGGGGTGTTACAATATTAGTGCTACTAAGTGAGCTACTTACCTTATACAACAATTGTTATTACTTAATATATTGTTTCATAATTTTTAATTAAACTATGTGTATTTTAAACTGTTTGTTTGGTATAGTGCCTTGAAAGCTGCATTGTTGTCAATGCAAAGGCAAGTGAAGAACATCTCATGGACCCTAGTGAAGATATTCTTACTTAATTTGTTTAATATTGTCAATAATAATTAACACATTGATAGTAGACTTGCAAGTATGACTGAGAACATACATGGGTGTATGTATAGTGTTAAGTGCAGTCAAGAGGTTCAGAATGTGGATACTATGTAATGACGTTTATGCATGACATAGTAGCAGCGTCCACGCTTATTCCAGAAAACTCATTAAACAAGGTATAACATTCTTTGAAAGTTTTGGTTTATATTTTTATCTTTTGTTCACTAGTACAAAAAGGGCCTATTTCGGCGGTTGTAAATGGTCCATTTCGGCGGTTCTAGAACCGCCGAAATAGAGCACCTATGGCGGCGGTTCCTAGCTAACAACCGCCGCCATAGGTGGTTGTTTTTTTAAAAAACACACCTATGACGGCGGTTCCTAACTAACAACCGCCGCCATAGGTGATTGTTTAAAAAAAAACACACCTATGGCGGCGGTTCCTAGCTAACAACCGCGGCCATAGGTATTTTTAAAAATAAAAATAAAAAAAATTTACCTACCTCGTCTTCTTTCTCGGGACCGAGATGCAGCAGTTCCAGTGATGCATCTCCGTAGAGGCGCAAATGCAAGAGAATGAATAACAGTGCATAGCATGTATGCTTTTGTTCGCCTTACAAATTACCATGAGTGAAGAGATAGTAGTGGCACAAACACAAGAAGAGAATAAGAGACGCAAACAAAAAGAAGAGAAAAAAAGGCGCAGAACATGTATGTTTCTTGTTCTCCTAAGAAAAAACGATAAGTTTTAAGTATATTACCGGTTACAGAATGAATTGCTTCAGCCCCGTCTTCAATCTGGTGAGTGAGATGCAGTAGTTCCAGTGATTTAACTACATAGGCACAGACACAAGAAGAGAATGAAGAGATGCACAAGCACAACAAAGAGAAAAATATAAGTTCCGAGTATATTACCGGTTCTAGAATGAACTATTTTAGCCCCGTCTTCAATCTGGTGAGCGAGACAGACGCAGAGAGGAGCGATTCACCAGTGAGAGTTGCAAAATTACCGTAAGATAAGAGAGGATGCAAAGCATTTGTGGTATATAAAATGAAATAAAGTCTATTTCGACAGTTGTTACTAACAACCGCTGAAATAGACTAAAATTTTCCCGCCGTCTGAATTTTTTTTAAAAAAAACCCGGGAAAATAGGCTTCCGAAAAATTTTATGTCTAAAAAAAGGTACCTATTTCGGCGGTTCTTAGCTAGGAACCGCCGAAATAGACTGAAATTTTCCCGCGGTTCAAATTTTTGAAAAAAAAAACCGGGAGAAAGGCTTTCAAAAATTTTATGTCTAAAAAAGGCACCTATTTCGGCGGTTCCTAGCTAGGTACCGCCGAAATAGGCTGAAACTTTCCCGCGATACAATTTTTTTAAAAAAAAACACCGGGAAAATGGGCTCCTAAACATTCTCTGTCTAAAAAAAGGCACCTATTTCGTCGGTTGTTTTTACAACCGCCGAAATAGGTGTTTTTTGTACTAGTGGTTGCACTTGTAGTTCCTCATTAATGTTCCTTTTTTTTTTCAAGGCTTTCGAACAAATAGTAGGCGGTGGATGATATGAAGATCGTCACATAATTAAGGTGCTCGAGGAATGGTCAGATTTCGTCTCCATGAATATACTTAGTTGATCATAATTTTGTTTTGACTAGATTTGTATTGTTGTTGTAATTCATTGCAATTGGAATGTGGTGAAGTGTATTGAAGTGGAATGTAGTGAAGATGCATTGAAGACATTTTGGTTGTTACTGCATTATGTAACTTTCTTGTTTCTTGTCAATATTGTGGTGCGCCATTGATATTAGCCGTTTTATGGGTTTGTGATTATGTACCGAAGCGTCATACTGTGGTGGCAGCATTAATGAAATAATATACTGGTTCGCTTGGTGATGTGGTGTATTTTAGTGCATTTATAAGCTAGAAAGGAAAAAAATGACCTATTTCGGCGGTTCCTAAATATGGAACGAACTGATTGGAGTGACTAGAAACCACCAATTTTATTCAGGTGCTTTACTTGATTGAGTGAGGAATAACTTAAGCCATAATGGTATGCGCAAAAAAGATAGAGAGTGGAATTTTGTTCTTGGTCACATGCCATCAACTATGGATTTGGAGGAACCAAAGGTACCATGAAAAGGGGCATGATAAGGGTTTGATGTTGATAATGCTCTCATGATACAGAACATTATCATATTAGCTAACAAGATGGTGAGGTTAATTGCCACAGGAGCAAAGGTTAGAGAAGCTAAGGAAGTGGGTTGGAAGCCATCAAGTCCTTATACTTTAAAATGAAACACAAATGAGCTCGAAGAAAACTATCTAAATATGGATTGTTGGAGGAGTGACGCGGGATAGCGAGGGGAATTGGGTGTTAGGTTGACATTCGAGGTTGGGGATGTATCGACGTTGGAGGCTGATTTGTGAGCTATATGGAAGATGTTACATATCGCCTGAGATAAGGGATGGACAACCATCGTGCTGGAAAGTGAATCAAAGGTGTTGTTAACTTATAGTTGGGCACGAAGAGCATGGTCTTCCATATGAGACTATTATACGGGCATGAAGGGATTTTTTGCAATGGGATTGAAAGGTTTAGATAACTCACAATATAGGGATGCAAGTACCACATCAGACATTATGACGAATGCAGCTTTTGAAGCACCGAATAGGGAGAGTATATATTTTCTCAATAACGCCTAATTTTACATTCAATAGTGTGAATAAGCATAGGCTTGGTGGAAGCTAGAGAAGACTTGTAACTATTAACTAGATTGTCTTGAACCTGATATTAGGTTTGTTTAACCACTTCATCTACCAAAAAAAATTAAGGTAAAATGATCTTTTTTCTTCTTATTAATTTTTATACTAAGAGTTAGAAAATCATCTAGGAGGAGTAGTATTAATTGTCATCATATGGCTGTATCGATTATTATAATGTGTAACCTGAGAATATATGGTAGATCGCCCCACATCCTACGAATACTAAACCAGATTTAGGCATTATACTTATGTAATGAGACATATCAACATCCTTTTCGAAACAGTGTAATGTTCAACCAATTATTCGAAGCTTTGTAGTCGAAGGAATCAAGTTTTGTTTTTGAAAGAGAAAGTTATTAATTAGATCGCAACTTTGGAAGTATGGAACGTGATTTTCCAACCATTTGCCACTGCTTTTGGTTGGTCTAATCACACTCGGTCGTGGAAACTTTATAACGCTTTCTTTGATTATTATTATACATTATGTTTTCATTCATATTATGACATAATTAATTTAAAAAAGAACTATAATTGCGAGATACATAAACTACCGGCCTGAAAGTTTCGTATGAGGCAAATCGCGAGGATCACGGATTTCGCCCTTTTTATAAAGAAATAAGAAAGATTTAGAGACATCAAAAGCTGTATGTACAGCTAACAGCAGTTAAACGTGGATCATCATGGGCGGGGGCGGGGCGGGGCTTACAGTTAAGAGCTAATTCGCATGGTTCAAACGTGATCACAGTCCTGTTTATGTATAATTATATACCTAAAAAGGTGTTCACTTTTTCAGAAAAAAATATATACCTAAAAAGGTTATATGTCGTGTTCCTGTTCCAATTGAGGACCGACATAGAGTTGAGATCCATATCCAAACAACAGATCAAAATTATCAAATATGAATAACAATTTTGTAAATAATTAAGAATGAAAAAGGAAAGATATATAGGGCCGTGAAATCTTTTTTTTTTATAACAACTGGAACTTCATTCATTCATAGTAAATTACATAGCAAAAACATCAGAAACAGGAACCGACAACTTACAACCCAGGACTGGGGGAACTTAGAGAATTGTTTTATACCCCCATCCTCACGAATCTTCTTAATACTAGGATTATCTACAACACTTACACTATTGTACCCAATAGCTAAAGCGACAAAAGGGAGGCTAAACTTCCACTCATTCCAACAATCAGCTTTAACACCTCCTTCTAATCTAAACAAAACAACTGCATTTGTCCCGAAACTGCCAATCTCCCTGCACTGAAAGTAACTCCAGCGAATCTTTTGCTTATCCTTACTTGATCCATCTCAAACTTCCTGAAGTGCCCACTGTCATAAACCAGATGATACCCTGCACTGACTAGGTTAGCAAGAAAAACACTAGCATTTGAATCCCACCATATCCTCCACTTGTTCGATCTATTTGTTAGCTTACAACACAAGCTAAGGCTACCCATCCAGAAGATAAGCTCCAGAGCTATTAGGTGTGAAGAAAGACTAACCATTTGCACATAAAAAGTGCTTGAAATCTTCCTAGTTGTAATATGATCATGGAACTTGCTACTATACTGATGTTTCTTCTTTTGCTGACAAGAGCAGACCACCTCCTTACTCTTACCACCTTTGTGCCTGCCTTTCTGTTTTCCTTTGTAAATCAGCATCCCAAAGATCCAACTTAAAAATTTCTTACTGATAGCTAGGAAAGCAGCTCCCGCTTCCTGTTTCCTAATACTCCTACTCGTCCAGTTACAACTCCTCTTGATGTATCCAACCTCCTTGTACCCACTCTTAACTAGCTTCTCGATCTCATCAGATGGATAGTTAGCCCTCTTGAACTTTCGGATGGGCATAACCTCCTGGAAACTAGTGAAATCCGGGAACTTAAGATCATCTAGCAAGAGGGAGTAAAGTTGTAAGCCAAACACCCAGCAAAAGTAAATTCTCCACTGAAGAACCAAGACAACACGCGTGCATCTGCTCCATTCAACATTTCGATCTTGGTACTTCAAGAGTATAGCAAAATAACAGCTCCAGCAAACCAGCTCGACCAACAACAACTCATCCTCCCCTCAGACCGAACGAAATCAGGACCGAGGCCAAAACCAAAGACAAGACAACTGCAAAATCCACACCAGAGCCAAAAAAAGGCAGCGCTTGATAATCGCACAAACCAATTCAACAAATAGACCAACCCGACACAATAACCTGCTCGACGAGTCTTCTAATCAGCTAGCCCAATCTCACAACCACCCCACTAATCTGCTAAGAAAGCCAAACAGATAGAGCCAACCACGATCAACAAAAACAACGGACTAATCCCCCGTCCCTTTTTTTCGAACACACAGACTACACAAGCGACACACCGTCTCTGATCAACTAACCGGACTGGACCCTGGAACACCTGAGTCGCCGGGACTGGAATTGGCGGAGACCAGGACACAACTCCGCTCTAGAATCTGTCCTCAAACCAGGAGCGGAAAAACTGATGGCGTCCAAAGTCCCCAGAAGAACACCTGCGAATAACAAGAAAGACTCCTCCCAGCTGCAAGGCGCAGACCACAACCAGACTAACCGCAGAACCGAAACTTAGCACTGACCACACCTATCCTGCGCAAGCAGGATCTATCGCAACGAGAAGGCAGACAAACCCCAAGAACCCAAATGACAACCAGACTGACCTAGGTATTTCAAACTGGGTACAGGACACTCACCCGAAGAGCGAGAAGAAAGATAGGGAGCCCAAACGACCAGCAATGGAGAAGGCTGATGGTAGAGACCAAACTCACTGAGAAAATTCAGATGAGAAGAAGAGGACAACTGGAATCGCCTCTGGAATCGCCTCGCGCGAGGGAGGATGATAAAACAACGCGTCCTGTTAGGGGCTCAGTGATAGGGCCGTGAAATCGATGTCACCAGTAACACTTAATAAAAAATTATACTATTGTGCATATTTAAGATCCTGGGGCTGGGCTTTAGACTTTTCCTTTATAAATTTAACAAAATTGTAACCTCACACATATACCTAAGAGAGCGAGAGTGAAATAAAAAATTCAAATTTCAATGTACGAGGATTACAAAAAAGAAGTAGCATAATTTGCATCATACAAACTCAAGAAATTAAAACTAAGGGAAATTTAATGATATACCCCGAGGTTTGAGCGAATTTTACAAGATACCCCCGATGTTTCATTTTCATTACGAGATACCCCGAGGTTTCATTTTTTTTACGATATACCCCTGAGGTTTCATTTTCATTATGATATACCCCTGAGGTTTCAATTTTATTACGAAATGCCCCTCAGTTCAGATTCTAATATATTATATTTTTCATATTCTTATTTTACCCTCGCACCATAAGCCCCGCAACATAGATTTATTGAAATACCCCAAACTTATTAAACATGGATTAAATATCTAATCACATTAACCAAGGCTTAAACATGCCTTAAAAGTCAACTGAGCACAACAGTGGTCAACACAAATCAAGATGTTGCACCCTTTGACTGTTAAGGGTAAATAAATACCCAAATGAACTTCTTAGGACCTAAAAATTTGTCCTAAGTATATTAACACATTACTAAACACATTAAAATCGTTGGACAACACTCCAACACAAAGAACAAGCACTTTCATGCTTCAAGGTCAAAAAGGCAAAAATGTGCTCTAAGAATACCTTAAAGGTCTAATGACCTCTAAATGATATAAAATTGGATACCATGATCAAATATCATGTAAGGAACACAACAAAACCGTTGTCAAAAAAACCAAGCTCAGAAACTCCTTGAGACAAAAATGTGCACTAAAACTCCTTAAAGCACGTTTTTGTGTAATTGTTTTCTAAATTGGTTTTAATTGGGCTAAAAGGTTATAAATACCTTTAAATATGATAAAATATCATATTATAACATGTAAGGAGTTTAATTCCAGAAATTTAAAAATTTTTACAAATTTAATATTAAAATATTAATAAAACCCTAACAGGGGGCCCGCTTGAGTCAACATTGACTAAGAATGGTCAAGAGGTCAAAGTTTGACCCCTTGGACCACATGAGGTCTACATACACAGGCTGGGGGAGTCAAATTTCGTCACTTGCTAGCTTAATAAACAAGACTCCACTTGTTCCCTTAATTAAGGCTTACTTTTTGCCTTTTATTAGTTTATACACTCCACTAGCTCCATTATTTGAATTCTCCAGCTGGAAAAACGTGTGAGGAGCCTCTCCTTTCTTCAATCAGCCGGCTCCTTGCTCCCTCCTTATCCCCTTGATGAGTCACCTTCAATTATTAGACAATAAACTAATCTAAAGCACATTTTCAACCTAATAATACCAATTCTAGTCACTCTCTCTCTCCTAGCTGCATTCAATTCGATGAAGTAGCTCCTCCAAGCTCTCCCAAGCTCTCTCAACCGAACTTCTTCAGTTGGGAAGGTAAACCTAACTTCTAAGCTTCGAATTAATGGTTTAAGGCTTGTTTTTGGCTTTTTTCTTCATCTCTTCACCACCTATGCTTAGATCTCGTGACTAATCAGTTCCTATGGCTTATTCTCAGTGTTATAAGGTTAAACATCAATCAAATTCGAATGAAACAAGTTTAGAGACCAAGGTTGCTCAAAATCTCATTTTAAGGTAAAAACATACCTTATGCTTCTCTACTCTTCATCCGATTTTCTTCCTCTGATTTTTGTGAGTTTATACACTCATAATCTTCATATTTACATGTTAAATCAGTTGGTTAGCCATTTGGATCAAGGGTGGCCGAGATCCAAAGGAAATACCTTCTTTTAAGGCATTTTTCCAAGGTAAAACCTAATAACAAGGCAGCTTGTTGTGATCTAGCTATTTCCTATGTCAATATGGTAGATCTAACACCTTGTGGTGTGTTTGATTCAGGTCGAAACCATCTTGAACTTTCCTTGCATTTTTAAGGTGATTTTTGCCTTAAAATCTTACATAAATTATTCCTTATGGTTAGATCTTGCTTGGAGACTCACTATGCCTTGGTTTCTGTTTGAAAACATGTAAAACAAGCTGTGAAGAATTTCTCCTTAAGGTGGCGAACCCAAACAAGGCTTTACCTAAGCTAAATCAAGGTATAAATCACTGAAAACCTTAACTTGATACATTAACACAAGTTTAAGTGTGTGTATATTAATTGCCGTGAGTGAATGATTAAAAATAAGGTCTTGTTTGACCTTAAAATGATTAAGGAATGGTTTAAAATTTTATAACTAATTAAACAAGCATAAATGTCAAATTTAAGACATTATGTGGAAGTTTGGTAAATAAATGAAAATTATATGGTGAGGCCGAGATTTATAAGTGTTTTTGGGACATTTATGTGTAATTTATTTTGCAAGCCAATGTTTGTAATAAGGCCATGTATTTTAGGCCATTTTATTTATGCATTTACAAGCTTTTAATTAAGTTTAAGTAGTATAAATGTGTTACCGAAAATAAATGGGGTATTAGGTGTAATTAAATTAAATTTTAGGGCTTTATAAAAATAAGGCCGAAAATTAGAGGTAAAAAGGAGTTAAAATAAAGTTTATAAGATTTTATAAAGTTTTGGGGTTAAATGGTGAATTTTGGAAACTTAGGGGTTAAAACCGTAATTACAAGGAATTGGTGGTCAAGGAAATATTAAGGTGGTCAACCTTGACCATATGCTAGGTTTTGACCAAAATAGATAAGTTAAATAACTTATTTAAGGTTTTATAATAAGATAAGTATCTTATGGTAATATTTTTATGACATATATGGTGAATATGTTATTACCGAAAATTAAGGGTGTAAAATGGTATTTTAAACACCCATGGGCTATTAGGAATTTTTAGGAATTTATTGGGTTGATTTTGGAATTAACATGAACTATATATGTATAATATATAGTTATTATGTCATTATGACACTTTGGAGAAATATATGAGGTGGTATAGTAAATACCGATTATACATGGGTTAATAAGGATATTTATAACCCTTTGGAGAAACTTGGTGATTTTTAGAATTATATAAGAGTATTTGATAAGACATGTGTATAAAATATAGTCTTAAGGTTATGGTAAAAGTATATGTTATAAATAGGGCCAAATGGCAATTAAAAAACAGCACAAGGGCTGTTTGGGATTTACAAAAAAATAACCATAGGTTATACCCTTTTTATAAGTTAGAAATGTTATAAAATGGAATATATAACATGGTATGAATTAAGGGGTGATTTTGTAAATAGAGGAAACTATGGTTTATGGAAAAGAATAAGGTTTAATATATATGCCTAGGCGGCAATATTAATAGTTTTGTATAAAAACTATAGGTTATAAATTAAAAGATAAAAATATCATATCAAATGATGTTAGTATTTTGGTACAACATTACATAATGTTATGTGGTCAAAATGGAATTTAAATAAATTCAAGGGCTGTACCGAATTAATAAGAGTTGGAAAATGAATTATAGACTAAGGTCTATAATGTTATAAATGTTATAACAATTATATGGTTTAGGTGGAATTAATATAAGTAAGGATATTCACATAAAATAATGTGATGAACTATAAAGATGGGATTATAAACTAAGGTGTTTATGGAATAAACCTTAGGAGTTGTAATTATACAACATAAAATGTTACATAATGTTAGGATAATAATCTTAATATAAGTTGTATATTAATACAACTAATGGGAATAATCATCTAATAAAAGATGATAGAATGTAACATAAAGTAAAAGAGTTTATTAAACTCATGGGAATTACCTACGTGGTAAATATATACATACACAAGAATAATGTATATAAGGTGGATATATATTTTGGTTGAAAACCATATGATTTAATGGTGGTGGTTATTTAAAAAAATATAGTTACGAACTATAAGTTATGAATTTTGGATGCAAATATTATTTGCTAAAGATAAATGGATCATATAATACATTGTATTATAGTGGATGGTGGGAGAATGATACAATATGTAAGTGATACAATACAAAAATAACAATATAATACAATCATGCATGCAATACATGCAACTATAGGTTATGTACCTAAACTAAATGGTGGATAAGATTAAAAGAAATGTAACGAATTAAACTTAACAGTTGAAATTTTGACGTACGCGTTTTAAGTAACAAAGCCGACTGTTTTAAAGAAACCTATAACAAACAACTGTAGAAAACAGGGGTGAACTGTCGGGGTTACTTATTATTCGGAAATACCGGATGTAGTTAGTCATGGAGACTGACTTATAGTTTTAATACCGTTTAGATTATACTTCTGACAAGGACGCTTGACAAGCTAGCGGACTACACGGAGCATAGGATCTTGCTGATTCATACTCCACCGTAATACGATCAGGGTGAACGGTATGTAAAGGGGTTTGATCCGAGTTGTCCTAAGGTTGCTCCTTGGGCTCGGATTTGGTTGACATAACTTGTATGTTGTTATGTGTCTCTGATTGTCTCTGAGGACTTCCTCAGTTCAGACTTCTGTGTGATCTGTGATAAGATTGTTTGTCTGAATGTGTTAATTAATATGCATGAATTGTATATTTATAGCTGCTTGTTATTTACTGTTGTTGAGTTAATAGTATTGGTTCGTATATATGAACCTATATATATAAAACGAACTAGCGGCTATGGTGCTATCTTATATGAATATAAGGAACGTAAGTAAAACGTTGTAGCACTAGGATAATAACATATACATATTATCCAAGACTTTTATACGGAGCATTGGCCTTTCTATACGCCGCTCTCGTATCTAACACTGGATCCCGAGTTTACACACTCCGGATTGGACTAATGACCTTAGTCTGCTGTGTTAGAAAATTTGGTAATGCGATGCGATGGTATAATTAATTAATTAATGGAATGGAAGTAAAGCCAAGAGGATGTGGCTCTTGGTGCGCGATGTGATCACAAAAACGATATCAGGATGTCCGCGTACGGGTCCGCAAGTATCAAGAAAATTTCCCGTGAGCTAGAATGGCTCGTTGGTCGGAGACTCTACCGTTGGAGTGGCTACTGCCGTGGGTGACCCGCCATAATATGGGTAACTAGAGACATGTCGTTTTAACGAGACATTGTCACTAGGTATAACTGAATAACTAAAACAATTGAGACTTATACAGTGGCGAACAATATTGGTTTCTATACCATGGACGAGACTTAATACTTGTTTATTATTCTCGTTGTTTTCGCTTTGTTGTTCATTGGTTATACTTGTGGTTATTTTATTGTGTGTTGATGGTTGGATGGAGCCTACAAGGCTAAGGTAAGTTAAATATGAAAACTGTACGCTACGGCGAATGTACATTGTACATTATATGGTTATTACTCGACGTTCGATATAAATGATTGTATGGAATATTAAATGAATGTTTGGATGGATGGTTGAATGTTTATGGATATTTGGATGGATGGTTAAATTTATTATGCATGATTAATACAGTATTGTTTATAACTGTAAAATAGTAAAGCATGAAACCAATCTAATAATAAGATGGTTAAAATGACAAGTGACCATTAGGGTCCAGGCCCGGCATACTCAGTGTCTATCGCTGATACTACACCATTTCAGGTTGTTGGTCATTGTCGGAGCTGAAGAGCAGAGGAACAGGGTAATTGGAGTTTTGCTTTTGCTACTACACATGGAGATGTTGTGTAGCACTGAGGATGGTGAATTGTAGTATGGTGAGGTGTGTATATTCAGGTTCGGGTAGACGCTCACTTGTCGATGTTTATGATTTATGGATTTAGTATGATGTATAGGAATTTCTCGTTATCACTGCGGTTAGCAGTTGTTTATTTGGAAGTTGGATGTAGTTTGGCTACGTTGCTCGCATGGGCGAGTAATGGCCGGTGACACCGAGTGAGTTTTGTAATTGTTGTTTATTTTCCGCTGTGAGACGTTTTATTATTGCTACGTGAGAGATTATATCGTGATTATGGAGAGGGGTGTTACAAAAGTGGTATCAGAGCGGAGTACCACTCTGATGACGAGATAATAGGTTAAGACAGTGAGCTTAGGACTTGGGAAATTATGGGAAACATTTGGGAGTTACGAGATGATTCGTCTTAGAAAGATATTGTGTCTAGTAACGCAAACTGCGTGACATAGTAGCCTTTAAGGCAATTCAATATCTACTGGTTGTGTACGGTAATTTACCAAATATTTATGTGACATACTGTACTACAGATGTCTGGGAGAACTAGAGGGCGTGGTACTGGAAGAGGTAGAGGCGGTGACCCCGGCATTCCAGGAGTTGCTGAGACGGTTGCAAGCCGTTCTTGCACAGCTGGGTACTCAGATAGGAGGAGCACCAGCCCACCCGCCACAGCCCAGGGAAACGAACTGGCTGAAGTCAGTTGGCGAGACCCGACACCTACATATTCTGGGGAGCCAGACCCGTAGCTTTGGAGCGTTACATTGTTGAACATGAGAAGGCCTATGAAGCTTTACAAGTACCTGACGACAAGAAGGTCGCATTGCTGCTTTCCATCTGAAGGATGCAGCCAGTACTTGGTGGAGGTTGGTCAAGGACCATCACCTGGCTACGCCCGACTTTACGTGGGCTGCCTTTGTCGAGTTACTGAGAGGGAAGTACTACCCAACACATCTCAAACAGAAGAAGCGCCAGGAGTCCGAGACACTGACCCAAGAAGGTCTGACCGTGGACGAGTATTACGCTCGATTCATTGGTCGCTGGACTTCATTCCCGGTGTGGATTACTCAGAGACCGTGAAGGTCGAGAAGTTCCGGGGAGGACTATTGTTTCGCATCCAGATGGCGATGGGTGCTACCCTCTACACTACCACCAAGGTATTAATATGGAAGCGTGAATTCTTTACTTACTACATTACCAATTAACTTTGTGAGAACTTACCAAGGAGATTCCGGGAGTGAGTGTTATGAGGCTGCCTCAAGGACGGAGCTAATGCTCCAGATCGGGAAGAGACTCTAGGGACAAAGAAGAGAAAGAACCCTGAGGGAGAGTCTGAGGGTGGAGGAGCATCTCCAGGCGAAAGCCAAGATAAGGGAAAGTAAGGACTTATTCCATTTCAGATTATTTATCATATTAAATACCTTAGGAATGCTGACCCGAAACCTTAAATAGGAAATTCTTTCCAAAGAAAGGGCAGCAGGGTCACCAGGGAGCAAAAGGGAAAAGAGCCCGTCCTTCAGTTGACCGGCCCAGTTATAGATGCTAAGCCTCTGAGATCTGCACCTCCTAAGGGTGAGAACACCTACCTCTTAAGTTGAATTGTAATCTTAACCTTTATACCAGATTTTAACTTAAACTTAAATACTACCATCAGGCACCGGACAGCCCCAACGCCATTTCTACTGTAAGCGTTGTGGGAAGGACCATCCTGGGGTCGATTGTGAGGGCCGCAAGGTCGAGTGTCGGTGCTGCCACAAAGAGGGCCACAGGGAATTCGAATGCTGGATGAATCCAGAGAGCCGAAATTACAGGCCACCAAAGAATACTCAGAAGACCTCAGCTGGAGGATCTGGAGTACCACGAGGCGGTCAGGATGGCCAGACATCTACTGATGCTGGAGCCCTGAAGGGCAAGGGAGTAGATAGGGCATGAGTACCCTAACTCCATGAGACCGCTGGTGGAAGACTTTTGCTTACTATGCTATGTACTTACTTGGGATGTTAGAGAAAGACATGTTATGAATATGTGGGAGTGTGTCATTGACCACTCGCCTTTTGTGTAAGACTTGGGATTAGTTGTGTGTACTCAGTACCTATAAGCTTTAAACTTTGACGGATAATATATATGAACAGGACGTTAATGCTTACATCATCATGTAGCAATACTCAAATGACGAAGAGTCAATGAGTCCAGGAATTACTGAACCAGAATTTCCACCTGCATGGCGCACTTGCTATTGCAAGCGCTATGACAAGAAAACCACTGAAATTTCCACCTGCCTTGCGCACTTGCTACAGCATGTGCAGCGACAGCAACAACAACTACAAACGCAACTGCAACAACTACTACTTTTTAGTCTTTTATTATATGTATACCAAAAAAAATGTTTTTCAAACGTTTTTATACAAACCTTCAAATTAGAAACCTACGCAGGACCGTTAGTCCGACCACTGCAACTGGACAAATTATACAGCCACCGTGACTGTAAACCACACACAGTTTAATTGTTCGGGAATTTTCAGACATGGCTTATTAGCCAAATACCAACAGTGTATACCCGCATTTAATGCTAATCACTACCAGTGATAAATGTCTAGTCCTTATGGACAAGCATACCCTTTGTAGATGCACCACCGTCAGTGAGGATGGTTGGGAAGTGAAGAGCCAAGTTGCTCAAGCTATTGTGCAATCTGCAATATCCTATTACATGGATGAGGGGACGAATATGAACTATGGATGAGATATGATCAAACACAGGGAGAAAAAGGAAAATGTGTTGTACTCAATGAGATCAAAAAAGAGAAACAAGTTTGCTAATATAGCACGACTTTTTTACACCGAGATGAATAACGTGATCTATGACACGAATTACCACGGATGCCACAAAGGCAATAGCACTTTTTTTTACAGGATAACTGATAATATGAACTTTTAGACAAAAAAAAAGAGAGAAAAACCAAAAAAAAAAAGAAGGACGAAAAAAAAGGATATCCATCAGAGGGAGATTGACAACAGAATACTTCACAACAACCGTGTGACAGACATTACCAGTTTACTAAACGAGACATGGGACGACCGCACTCCGTTAGGAGCATGTGGACCTGACAGACTTATTTATGAGTTAGTCAGGTAAGTAGTAATGTATCAGTACGGTACCCCATGCAAGTAGACAAGTAGTGTTAGAAACACGAGAAGTAGTCAACTCCATTCTACGGACAGTAAGACGGATTACCTCGAATGGACGAGAAGAGCCGCAGTTAAACCAACGGGCTAAGGAAATCAAGAACCTTCAACAGAGAACAGTAGACAGTATACAGTGAAGACAGGGAAACAGTTCAAGGACAAAACCCAAAAAAAACATGGAAACCCGTTATGGACGGATAGTAGAATCCTCATAAGGATCGAGTAAATTCTTACAATCCAGAGGAAATCTACCAGATGATATGGATATAAACGCGTGACTACACAAGGAGAAAAGATAAAGCTATATGATAGCAGATATCTTGCTTAAGGAACAGTGGATTTGGAACGTACCACTCACAGGATAATTCGCGCATCTTATCTGACTCATGGGATATTAGCTGCTGAGAGTTTACGCCTCTGCACTCTGTATGACTGAGTGTTTTGGTATTGCACTCGTGCAGTTATTAATCTTCTGGGAATACAGAAAGATAAAGTGGATATCAGCAAGAGTGTGTAAAAAAAAAGAAAAAAAAACTTCAACAGTGTGTTACTCCGGAACAAAACCACCAGGAGACATGGATGACAAACATCATCTTTATGGACATATAGGCTGGTACGTCTTAGTATGACAAGACGAGTGCAAGAGCACTAAGTACTAACAGTAGCCAATGTCACATTATACCTCAAGCTGAATATCAGTGAGAGAAGACACACGCATGTTTGCTAGTGATCCAAATGAGAGGACACACAGCAATGGGAATAGGCAAATTGAGCCTATGATTCATGGGTCTACGCCTCATACGGAGCGAGTGGGCCCATAAGAACGAACTTAGAGAGAGCACAAATAGTTAGTGCCTCACCCTTTATATATTGTGGAGCCAGAAGGGCTAGAGTCATACCCGTCTCTCTGATATGAGGATAACCCACGAGTTGGTGAACTCTTTGAGAGCCAAGTATCCAGCGCTCCTTGTTGAGCGGCTGTTGTATACTTGTGGGGTACGGGGGCGTAACCCTTTTTAAGGGGGTAGAGCCTCTTGGCTGTGCACATGTGTGCACTAAGTTTTGTTTGTTTAGTATGCATTGCATACAAAGAATTGGTGGTGTGCGGGGCATACGAGGTTGTTTGTTTCGTATGCATGGCATACAGTGAATTGGTTTTGTTGGTTATGCTTGGTACGCGGGGCGTACGTTGTTTGGTTTGTTTGTGTGATGTGCACTTGTATGTATATCTCACGAGATACTTGCTTGAATGTTGTATTTACACCCATGTGTGTAGTACCTTTCTTATGCTATATGTGATATGTATTCATATTGCTTTATAGAATGATTACATATGGTATCGCCTAGATACGAAATGAATCATTAGTTATGGAATGTGGAACAATGGAATGTTATGGACACCTCAGGGAGGTTGTCAGGGTTGGTAGAACTGATAGGAAATGAGGGTGCTGATGGATCACCTATATCCATATATGATTGAACTAACGCCACAACGTGATGGCTATGTGCTGTATAAGCGCAATACGATGTGTGTAAATGATATATCACATAGATATACATTATGGGAATAATGGGTAGTTATACATTTATATACTTACCTATATGATTAAGAGACTTCGGGACGAAGTCTTTTTAAGGGGGGTAGATTGAAATACCCCAAACTTATTAAACATGGATTAAATATCTAATCACATTAACCAAGGCTTAAACATGCCTTAAAAGTCAACTGAGCACAACAGTGGTCAACACAAATCAAGATGTTGCACCCTTTGACTGTTAAGGGTAAATAAATATCCAAATGAACTTCTTAGGACCTAAAAATTTGTCCTAAGTATATTAACACATTACTAAACACATTAAAATCGTTTGACAACACTCCAACACAAAGAACAAGCACTTTCATGCTTTAAGGTCAAAAAGGGCAAAAATGTGCTCTAAGAATACCTTAAAGGTCTAATGACCTCTAAATGATATAAAATTGGATACCATGATCAAATATCATGTAAGGAACACAACAAAACCGTTTTCAAAGAAAACCAAGCTCAGAAACTCCTTGAGACACAAAATGTGCACTAAAACTCCTTAAAGCACGTTTTTGTGTAATTGTTTCTAAATTGGTTTTAATTGGGCTAAAAGGTTATAAATACCTTTAAATATGATAAAATATTATAACATGTAAGGAGTTTAATTCCAGAAATTTACAAATTTTTACAAATTTAATATTAAAATATTAATAAAACCCTAACAGGGGCCCGCTTGAGTCAACATTGACTAAGAATGGTCAAGAGGTCAAAGTTTGACCCCTTGGACCACATGAGGTCGACATACACAGGCTGGGGGAGTCAAATTTCGTCACTTGCTAGCTTAATAAACAAGACTCCACTTGTTCCCTTAATTAAGGCTTACTTTTTGCCTTTTATTAGTTTATACACTCCACTAGCTCCATTATTTGAATTCTCCAGCTGGAAAAACGTGTGAGGAGCCTCTCCTTTCTTCAATCAGCCGGCTCCTTGCTCCCTCCTTATCCCCTTGATGAGTCACCTTCAATTATTAGACAATAAACTAATCTAAAGCACATTTTCAACCTAATAATACCAATTCTAGTCACTCTCTCTCTCCTAGCTGCATTCAATTCGATGAAGCAGCTCCTCCAAGCTCTCCCAAGCTCTCTCAACCGAAATTCTTCAGTTGGGAAGGTAAACCTAACTTCTAAGCTTCGAATTAATGGTTTAAGGCTTGTTTTTGGCTCTTTTTCTTCATCTCTTCACCACCTATGCTTAGATCTCGTGACTAATCAGTTCCTATGGCTTATTCTCAGTGTTCTAAGGTTAGAACATCAATCAAATTCGAATGAAACAAGTTTAGATACCAAGGTTGCTCAAAATCTCATTTTAAGGTAAAAACATACCTTAAGCTTCTCTACTCTTCATCCGATTTTATTCCTCTGATTTTTGTGAGTTTATACACTCATAATCTTCATATTTACATGTTCAATCAGTTGGTTAGCCATTTGGATCAAGGGTGGCCGAGATCCAAAGGAAATATCTTCTTTTAAGGCATTTTTCCAAGGTAAAACCTAATAACAAGGCAGCTTGTTGTGATCTAGCTATTTCCTATGTCAATATGGTAGATCTAACACCTTGTGGTGTGTTTGATTCAGGTCGAAACCATCTTGAACTTTCCTTGCATTTTTAAGGTGATTTTTGCCTTAAAATCTTACATAAATTATTCCTTATGGTTAGATCTTGCTTGGAGACTCACTATGCCTTGGTTTCTGTTTGAAAACATGTAAAACAAGCTGTGGAGAATTTCTCCTTAAGGTGGCGAACCCAAACAAGGCTTTACCTAAGCTAAATCAAGGTATAAATCACTTAAAACCTTAACTTGATACATTAACACAAGTTTAAGTGTGTGTATATTAATTGCCGTGAGTGAATGATTAAAATAAGGTCTTTTTGACCTTAAAATGATTAAGGAATGGTTTAATAAATTTTATAACTAATTAAACAAGCATAAATGTCAAATTTAAGACATTATGTGGAAGTTTGGTAAATAAAAAAATTATATGGTGAGGCCGAGATTTATAAGTGTTTTTGGGACATTTATGTGTAATTTATTTTGCAAGCCAATGTTTGTAATAAGGCCATGTATTTTAGGCCATTTTATTTATGCATTTACAAGCTTTTAATTAAGTTTAAGTAGTATAAATGTGTTACCGAAATAAATGGGGTATTAGGTGTAATTAAATTAAATTTAAGGGCTTTATAAAAATAAGGCCGAAAATTAGAGGTAAAAAGGAGTTAAAATAAAGTTTATAAGATTTTATAAAGTTTTGGGTTAAATGGTGAATTTTGGAAACTTAGGGGTTAAAACCGTAATTACAAGGAATTGGTGGTCAAGGAAATATTAAGGTGGTCAACCTTGACCATATGCTAGGTTTTGACCAAAATAGATAAGTTAAATAACTTATTTAAGGTTTTAATAAGATAAGTATCTTATGGTAATATTTTTATGACATATGGTGAATATGTTATTACCGAAAATTAAGGGTGTAAAATGGTATTTTAAACACCCATGGGCTATTAGGAATTTTTAGGAATTTATTGGGTTGATTTTGGAATTAACATGAACTATATATGTATAATATATAGTTTTATGTCATTATGACACTTTGGAGAAATATATGAGGTGGTATAGTAAATACCGATTATACATGGGTTAATAAGGATATTTATAACCCTTTGGAGAAACTTGGTGATTTTTAGAATTATATAAGAGTATTTGATAAGACATGTGTATAAAATAGTCTTAAGGTTATGGTAAAACTATATGTTATAAATAGGGCCAAATGGCAATTAAAAACAGCACAAGGGCTGTTTGGGATTTACAAAAAAATAACCATAGGTTATACCCTTTTTATAAGTTAGAAATGTTATATTAAATGAATATATACATGGTATGAATTAAGGGGTGATTTTGTAAATAGAGGAAACTATGGTTTATGGAAAAGAATAAGGTTTAATATATATGCCTAGGCGGCAATATATAATAGTTTTGTATAAAAACTATAGGTTATAAATTAAAGGAAATATATATTAGTATTTTGGTACAACATTACATAATGTTATGTGGTCAAAATGGAATTTAAATAAATTCAAGGGTTACCGAATTAATAAGAGTTGGAAAATGAATTATAGACTAAGGTCTATAATGTTATAAATGTTATAACAATTATATGGTTTAGGTGGAATTAATATAAGTAAGGATATTCACATAAAATAATGTGAACTATAAAGATGATTTATAAACTAAGGTGTTTATGGAATAAACCTTAGGAGTTGTAATTATACAACATAAAATGTTACATAATGTTAGGATAATAATCTTAATATAAGTTGTATAATATAATACAACTAATGGGAATAATCATCTAATAAAAGATGATAGAATGTAACATAAAGTAAAAGAGTTTATTAAACTCATGGGAATTACCTACGTGGTAAATATATACATACACAAGAATAATGTATATAAGGTGGATATATATTTTGGTTGAAAACCATATGATTTAATGGTGGTGGTTATTTAAAAAAAATATAGTTACGAACTATAAGTTATGAATTTTGGATGCAAATATTATTTGCTAAAGATAAATGGATCATATAATACATTGTATTATAGTGGATGGTGGGAGAATGATACAATATAATAAGTGATACAATACAAAAATAACAATATAATACAATCATGCATGCATACATGCAACTATAGGTTATGTACCTAAACTAGATGGTGGATAAGATTAAAAGAAATGTAACGAATTAAACTTAACAGTTGAAATGTTTTGACGTACGCGTTTTAAGTAACAAAGCCGACTGTTTTAGAGAAACCTATAACAAACAACTATAGAAAACAGGGGTGAACTGTCGGGGTTACTTATTATTCGGAAATACAGGATGTAGTTAGTCATGGAGACTGACTTATAGTTTTAATACCGTTTAGATTATACTTCTGACAAGGACGCTTGACAAGCTAGCGGACTACACGGAGCATAGGATCTTGCTGATTCATACTCCACCGTAATACGATCAGGGTGAACGGTATGTAAAGGGGTTTGATCCGAGTTGTCCTAAGGTTGCTCCTTGGGCTCGGATTTGGTTGACATAACTTGTATGTTGTTATGTGTCTCTGATTGTCTCTGAGGACTTCCCCAGTTCAAACTTCTGTGTGATCTGTGATAAGATTGTTTGTCTGAATGTGTTAATTAATATGCATGAATTGTATATTTATAGCTGCTTGTTATTTACTGTTGTTGAGTTAACAGTATTGGTTCGTATATATGAACCTATATATAAAAAAAGAACTAGCGGCTATGGTGCTATCTTATATGAATATAAGGAACGTAAGTAAAACGTTGTAGCACTAGGATAATAACACATACATATTATCCAAGACTTTTATACGGAGCATTGGCCTTTCTATACGCCGCTCTCGTATCTAACACTGGATCCCGAGTTTACACACTCCGGATTGGACTAATGACCTTAGTCTGCTGTGTTAGAAAATTTGGTAATGCGATGCGATGGTATAATTAATTAATTAATGGAATGGAAGTAAAGCCAAGAGGATGTGGCCCTTGGTGCGCGATGTGATCACAAAAACGATACCAGGATGTCCGCGTACGGGTCCGCAAGTATCAAGAAAATTTTCCGTGAGCTAGAATGGCTCGTTGGTCGGAGACTCTACCGTTGGAGTGGCTACTGCCGTGGGTGACCCGCCATAATATATGGGTAACTAGAGACATGTCGTTTTAACGAGACATTGTCACTAGGTATAACTGAACAACTAAAACAATTGAGACTTATACAGTGGCGAACAATATTGGTTTCTATACCACGGATGAGACTTAATACTTGTTTATTATTCTCGTTGTTTTCGCTTTGCCGTTCATTGGTTATACTTGTGGTTATTTTATTGTGTGTTGATGGTTGGATGGAGCCTACAAGGCTAAGGTAAGTTAAATATGAAAACTGTACGCTACGGCGAATGTACATTGTACATTATATGGTTATTACTCGATACGTTCGATATATAAATGATTGTATGGAATATTAAATGAATGTTTGGATATTTGGATGGATGGTTGAATGTTTATGGATATTTGGATGGATGGTTAAATTTATTATGCATGATTAATACAGTATTGTTTATAACTGTAAAATAGTAAAACATGAAACCAATCTAATAATAAGATGGTTAAAATGACAAGTGACCATTAGGGTCCAGGCCCGGCATACTCAGCGTCTATCGCTGATACTACACCATTTCAGGTGTTGGTCATTGTCGGAGCTGAAGAGCAGGAACAGGGTAATTGGAGTTTTGCTTTTGCTACTACACATGGAGATGTTGTGTAGCACTGAGGATGGTGAATTGTAGTATGGTGAGGTTGTGTATATTCAGGTTCGGGTAGACGCTCACTTGTCGATGTTTATGATTTATGGATTTAGTATGATGTATAGGAATTTCTCGTTATCACTGCGGTTAGCAGTTGTTTATTTTGGAAGTTGGATGTAGTTTGGCTACGTTGCTCGCATGGGCGAGTAATGGCCGGTGACACCCGAGTGAGTTTTGTAATTGTTGTTTATTTTCCGCTGTGAGACGTTTTATTATTGCTACGTGAGAGATTATATCGTGATTATGGAGAGGGGTGTTACATTTATGGTCAAACTTTTAAAAATTTAAAATATGAATAAAATGCACAGAAAAATTAAAGATCAATTAAAATTTTAATTCAATTTTAAAAAACATAAATAAAAGTATAAAAACAAATTAAAAAAATTAGAATCATGAAGGTTTAAAATAAATAGAAATGACCAAACAACAAAAAATAATCTATTTAAAAAACTTATATTGTTACATAATTTAAAAACTATTATAGCAATTATATTTAAAGAATAAAAAATGATTTTTATACTTGATTTTTCATTATTTCTATGTACTATATGAAATTGTTGCTTTTAATATTCTTGTTATACTTTTTATAATTTTAATACATATCCTTAACAAGTTATGTTTATTTTTCAAAATAATTTACTTTTTATTTTTTAGTCATTTTTATTTATTAATTTTATGTAACAATATAAGTTTTTTAAATAGATTATTTTTTTGTTGGTTAGTCATTTCTATCTATTTTAAACCTTTCATGATTCTATTTTTTAATTTATTTTTATACTTTTATTTATGTTTTTTAAATTGTAATAAAATTTTTAATTGATCTTTAATTTTTATGTGCATTTTGTTCGTATTTTAAATTTTTTTTAAAATTTGACTATAAACCTGTGTTACGGGGCATATGGTGCGAGGGTAAAATGAGAATATGACAAATATAATATATCCGAATCTGAACTGAGGGGCATCTCGTAATAAAATTGAAACCTCAGGGGTATATCGTAATGAAAATGAAACCTCAGGGGTATATCATAAAAAAAATGAAACCTCGGGGGTATCTCGTTATGAAAATGAAACCTCGGAGGTATCTCGTAAAATTCGCTCAAACCTCAGGGGTATATCGTGAAATTTCCCTAAAACTAAATAGAGATCAGTGATAATAGAAAGAAAGACAAAAAATAAAGGGGGTTTAGCTTGACAAATGCATTATGTTTGGTTAGTGTCAGAAAAAATAAATATTTTATTGGTCAATTATTATTAGTCACTGGTAATAGCCACCGGTTATAAGGGTCATTGGCCGTAATGTCAATAATTATTGATTACCAACCAACTTTCACTGATTATGGGTCGGCAATCCTCGATAGTTTTTTTTTTGATAATTGGAGGCGCAAGGCCTAAGAACCATAAAACGGGAATACAACCACAGCAACATGAACAACTAATCCATACCTTGTTCGCTCTACCCTTACACTCAAACAAAAACATCCTAAACTTTAGTTCCTCGCCCTTACTTACCTCTTACCCCTACTAATAGCCTTACTAATACGTGAGAATTTACTAAAATCCACAAAATCTTTCTTAGCCCCAAGGCTCTTTCTGAAGCTACATCTAGAATTGGTTTGCGAGCAGCTATCTACACAAACCTCTGCACCATCGCTGGACTCCTGACGTCTCTGGCTAAATGAATCTCTGTGCTCACGGATGATTTCTTCACAATTGCTCAGGGTCCGCCCTTCATCTAACACCTGACAACCAAGCTTTTTTGCAAGCAAAAGAGTTTGCCTTGCTTCCTCCTTGACAGGATCATCGTCCAGATAAGCCACCGGCCCAGATGGTCCACCACCAGGTTCAAAACCAGAGGGGAACTCGGGGTCCTCAAACAGAGCCCTAAGATCATCACCATCCCCTCCTCTACCTCTTGTTCGACAAGGGGTGTCTCGATAGTGACCTTAGTCACCAATTAAAGAGTATTAAGGAAATGGAAATAATTCACTACTAGGAGATGGGAATTAAGATAAGGATTTGAAAAAAAATCTAATTTCCTTTCTTTCCCTAAAATGAAAAGAAGTGTCTAATCAAACAACAACAACAAAAAATCATTTCAATTCCGTTTAAGCAAACAGAAAAATGATAGAGCATCCAAATAAGACTAAAAATTAGGGTATGATCCTTCAAATGTTGTAAAAGCTTCAAAACTTTCCAAAACAATAAAATTCTAAAGCAGTAGAAATAAATAACTTTAAAAACAAATTAAATTATTCTATAAGTATAATACATATTTTTTTTCATTTTTTCTTGGTTTTCATTAATATACAAAGTTACTAGAACTCATTTTCACTTTTTAATGTTGCTTACTTACCCTTTTAGATGAATATGAATATGAATATGAAAACCCAAGATCTCGTAAATAGAGAACTTGAAGTTAATTATATTTGCTATGATAATGATAAAAAAAAACTAAAGACACGCTTAAAGATAATTAAGACTTTATATTTGAATTATGTTTATCATAACCTTTCATTATATCTGTTTTTTTATGAACTATATTAGGAGAATGCTTAATTTTGTAAGAGAATTGTCTTGTTATGACGTGTTTACATATAATTTATTATTCTGTAATGTTAGTATTTTCTTATTGAATTAAATTTTTTAGCTAAAAAAGAGGTTATATATAACATATATGTTTTGAAACAGTATACCCTGTGATTTGATCCACAACCCGATTCTAGGAATATCTAGGACTTTGTTGATAATCCAACCCAGCACATCATCCAATCATATATACAATAGGTTAAGTTATGCTCAAATTCATGAAACGCCACTTCACTTTGACAAACGTTCATTTCCGTTAGATAGTGAATCAAAATGATTTTTCCCCCTCAAGCAGTTTGGTTTCTGTTCAAAGGTTACTTTTTTACTTCAATGGTTATTTTTTATAATTCAGTGAAAATTCATAAAATACTTCTGTCACAAAATAAAACGACTAGTTTCGTGTCATTCAAAAATTATTTTATGATATAACTACTCATTCTCACCATATAAAATGACCATTTCTCAACTATAAACACCTAGTGTACATTAGCTATGTATTCCTCTATTTATACAACCTCAATCGAAGAAAAATTTATTGACTAATTGATATATGTATATATATAAAAACTTAATTAATGTCCTAATTTAGTTTTTTTTAAGATTGTCACTATTTGATGCTTTAGACAACAGTGTGTAATTCTTTAAAAACCTAAATCTTGACAATATGATTTCTAACCAGAAACATCAATTTGGTTTCCTACCCATATGCTCTCCAACATTTCCCAAAACCAAAAAGTTGATCACCACAAAACCTTCAACCAAGTTTTTATATACATCAGTAGTAAAAATGGTTGTATAAGTAGAGGAATACATAACTAATGTGTCGCTGATAAATGGCTTTTTTTTTATACGGTGAGAATGAGTATTTATAGTATAAAACACTTTTTGAATTACACAACAACCAGTGTCGTTGCTTAAAGATCATTTTATTTAACTATTTAATGGAAATAAATGTATGTTATCACGAAGTCGAAAACTTAATGGCATTACGTAACTTACTTTTTTACAGTGACATTTAAATTAACTAAAAACTTAATGGTATCCAATGAAATTTACAGATGATGATTGGGCGTGAGTAAATATAAAAACTGTAAACGGAAAAATAAGGAAATACTAAAGCATACAAGGCCGTCTCCAGCCGAATACACCCACAAACAAGACAGACCTCCATTTTGGTCGACATGTTGGGCTTCTATACAATCCATAATAGATACAGAGCTAACCGATTCTAGCTTTAAACTATTGGGCTTAACCATACAAACCTAGCCCACTACACTTTTATCATTAATCAAACCCATCACTCTATTACGCAAGCCCTCACACAAGCAGCTGCGACAAAGGCGGTGCAACACGCGTCAATTACCAGAAGCTGAAGAGTAGCATGAAGCCACCTGGCATCTCACAAATACGTGGCGACGGTTCTGTGCACAGTTCCCTGCCACCGCCGCCTCTCTCCCACCCTACCCTCACCTGCCCCCCGTTCACGGAATATGGGTGAGAGAAAACATTATACTAGTAATAGTAAACTCTGCGCGCGCCCATCTATTCATCTTTCACCCGCCCCGCCCTTTTTACACCGAAATTGCAGACTGCCTCTTATCAATCCAGTCGGACGTTCCTGTTAAGGCTCTGTCTGGTTCGTCAGATGTGGAATGAACGATAGAGAAATCAAGAGAAAAGTGAGGAGGAGTTGGCATCTCCAACCAAACGGAGTACAAAAGAACAAAGTGGTGTGGGTCCCTCACCTGTTTTAGCTGATTAAAACTGTCTCCCTCCCACGAGCATTGTGAGAAGGTGTCTAACTGGGACCCGCACACTCATGCATCCCCTCACGGCCTCCCCCCATACTCCCTCCGTCCTGAATTGACCGTCTTGTTTGCTTTATGACACGTTTTTCCACTTTAATATTAAATATATAAGATAAAATAATTTTATAAAATTAAATTTTATAACATATAGTTTATCATGTAAGGAATCATATGCAAAACTTAAATTTTCAAAATTAATTTATCTTATATGTTAAAAATTGAAGTCAAACGACATATCCAAATAGTAAACAGGACGGTCAATTCAGGACGGAGGGAGTATATTATTCTCACCACCACCACCATTGCTGCTGCACTCCTCTGCTACATCGTCATGCTCATTTAAAAGATCTCTCTCTAACCGCAAACGAAACGAAACGAAATCCCCTCAACGCCCAACCATTTCATTTCTGTCACTTTTCTTCCATTTGTACCTTCCCCTGTGACTTGCACTCACTCACGTTCTGTCTCTTACGGTAGCACACCTGCTAGGACTCTGAAGAATCAATCGGCTTATAGCGACTGATGCACAGTTGCTTGTATAGTCGGACTTAGGGTTCCGATCGAGGTGAGGAAAAGAATATCAATTAACAGACGGTTACGAAGCGTTATTCGCAAGTAATTTACAGATCCACTTTCTCTACTCTGTTTGATTCCGAAGAAATTAAGACTCCGATCGAAAGGACTCGCTCGATTGACTGTGTAAAAGGTGATTCATCATTACTCACTCTTGACATGATTAAGCTAGCTTGGTTGATTTACTACAGCGGTTTTGAATAACGCCAATGTCGTTTGTTTTTTTACTGTCTGATTGCAACAAGAAAAGTCCTTAATCAGTTAACAATTACCAGTCCTTTACCTTTTGTTTTCTTCCAGGAGAAGTCCTTCCCGGACGTATTTGAGTTGAGAATTCAGTATTTTTCGTTACTCTTAGAATGTGTAATTTAATAAGGAAATGATTAAGATAAGTGCGGATTAAATTAATACTATACCTTATCCGGATACTAGCTTGTCATTAGGCTGTTCCTAGTAATCGACTAATTAGGAATTATTTGACTAAATAAGACTTAATTATGAACTTTTTTATTCTGTTTCCCCCTTCTTCCTGTTTTTAATCATCTTGAATCATTCGGTAGCGGTTGACTTATTTAAACATAAGAACTGTTGACTAATGTATAGTCTACTATTTGCTTAATACTAATGACGGTTTCGGATTGAAGATCTAAGTCTATGTTTTTTTTGGTTGCAATTCACCGGCACTGTGTTTCAGAAGATAATCACGATAGAATAACTGCAATTTTTTAATTCTTTTTGGGTGTGAACGTGCCGTGTTGAGTGTGGACTGTTTGTGGTGGTTCAGCCAATCCTGCACGGGGTAGTTTGGTCCAATTTATTCGGAATATTTTGTAGGATTCCAACATTATCCTTTCTCTCTTTTTTTTTTTTCATAAAAAAGAGAAGGCTGGTCAGTCAGCAAGCAGTGTTTGACCAATGTGGTTATCGGAGGTGGTGTCACACCGTCTAATGATCCCACCAACGTATAGAAGCAGATTGGTGGTAATTTTGTCTTATTAGTTAGTTGTACATGTTCTGAAATCTTTCAATTTTTTTTTTCGTATTTTCTGATTCTAGATTCTATGTCGCTTCCTCCATTAATGGAAATTAATTCACCACACATTAGCTACAAGTTTAATCACCCACACCACACCACACCACACCGCAAATATCTGTTTCAATATGTGCTCTGCTTGAAGAATCAGTTAAATCTAACCGGTAGTTGTTTATTAATATTTTCACTGACCAGCGGAACAGAATAGATTGGAACGACAATTATAGAGAGCACAAAGAATCGGGCAAAGATGGTGGCCCCAGTAGCTGAATCCGAAGCGACATCACAGGCTGAAGTGAACTCTCCGATGCCAACTGGGGCGGAAAACAATTATCAACAGAATTCAAAGAACGGTGCTGATAATGGTAGCACAAGCAGCAACGGTGGCGCTACAAATAATAATGACACTCCTTCAGCCAATGGTGTTGGTGGAGTTCATTACCCATATCCACCTCTAGGACGACAGTCATCGATCTACTCTCTAACACTGGATGAATTCCAACATACCCTATGCGAGAACGGCAAGGATTTCGGGTCAATGAACATGGACGAGTTTCTCAACAGCATTTGGACAGCAGAAGAGCATCAACAGAACCGTAACCAGAACGGGGGTACGAGTACAAACACAACTACGAATACTACTACAGCAGCGATGATGATGAATGGGGAGAATGGACCGGGCTCATCCATCCTTGTTAACAACGGTCAGGTAATGGAAGGTGGAAATACTACTACTGCTACAGGTTCTCAAATTAAAGGGATAACGAAGCAGCCTAGTCTACCGAGACAGGGGTCATTGACTCTTCCCGCTCCGCTTTGCCGGAAGACTGTGGATGAAGTTTGGTCAGAGATTCAGAGAACTCAACCGGGTCATCCGCTACGGGATCATATGAATAGTGGTGGTGGTGGGGAGGTAGTAGTGGTGGTGGAAATGAAGCTGGGAGGAGGGATGCTACTTCGGCACAGAGACAGCAGACATTTGGGGAGATGACTCTTGAGGATTTCCTTATAAAAGCAGGGGTAGTTCGGGAACAAGATCCAGGGACATCTATTGTTATTCCATCCGGGGTTCTACCACCTCCACCCCAGCAACCACCAACAGCTGGACAGTATGGATTATATCCTCCAGGGACTACGAATACACCACAATTAGGTGGTCACGGTTTTGCTACCAGACCGATGATGGGTATGCCAGCAGCGGCAAGCGTGTATCCAACTGGGGATCCTTCCATGTACAGTGGTGGAACAGCTGGGGGAAATAAGAGAGCAAATGGGTATGCAGCGGTGGGTGGTCCATCACCACCGCAGCCACAAGCACCACAGCCTATTTCAATGTGTTATGGAGGTGGGCCAGTTACGGCAGGTGGTGGAGGAGGGTATGGAGGTGGAACAGCTCCGGGATTGGGGATGGCTTCGCCAGTGAGTCCATTGGGTCCTGATGTGTTGTGTGGGCCAGCTCCAGTTGATGGGCAGACTAGCCAGTATGGTGGGATGGATGTGAACGCTGCGTTGAGAGGGAGGAAGAGAACACTGGATGGACCGGTGGAAAAAGTAGTGGAGAGGAGACAGAGAAGAATGATTAAGAATAGGGAATCTGCTGCCCGATCACGAGCCAGGAAACAGGTATGTATAGGAGTAATTGATTTGGTGCTCTAGTGATTTTTTATGTGGGATATCAGAGTTTGTCTTTGGGATGTTCTGTAATTTTGAATGTGGTTGCAGCTTGTAATTCAAAAAATTGAGATTTGAATTTGGTTGGGGTGTGTGTGTGTGTACATTGCAGGCGTACACGGTTGAGCTGGAAGCAGAGTTGAATCAGCTTAGAGAAGAAAATGCTCAATTAAAGCAAGCTCTGGTGAGTGTTATTTCATATCTGTAGTTGGCAATCAAATCAACTTCTGTGATGAAAATGTATGCTCTGATATTATGTAATGTTTAATAAAAGCAGGCAGACATCCAGAGACAGAGACAAAACGAGCCGCAGGTACTTGATGATGATACATGAGAGTGGTAGTTGTTGCTCTTCTTCTCTTCTGAAATCCAATTCCTTGGCTAGTTTCTTCACCATACAGCTACAGACTCTGGTTGTGTCCTCACAGTATGTTCTATTGTGTGTTGTGTTCTCTAACGAAAATGGTGCTGCTGTACGTTGTTTTCTTTTATGCCGGCTTTTCTTATGTCTTCACAATGCACGGAAATGATCACACCACCTCAGCCACAGCAACCAGCACCAACAACAACAAGAGCTGAAAAAGCATTGGATTTGGGGCAGCAGCTAAGGAGAACCGGGAGCTGGTAAAAACTATAGCTGTGATGGAGAGAAGCTTATAAGTTTCCTGCAGAAGACAAGCATGGAAGGATGGGGTTAAATTAGTGTTTTTTCACGGTTATTTAGCTAGAGAGTAAGTGTTTATAGATGAATACACAATAAGTACCAGTTCTTCAGATCCATTCGTGATATATATATGAAGTTTGGTTTTGATTTTTTCTAAATGGATTCTTTGATATTCAGAATCCGTAACGGCCCAGAATTGTTGGTCTCATGCCGCGTGGGGAACAAACCAGCAGTGTAGCATTCAGGGTCGAGCAAGGGACTTTCTCCATTGTTAGATGATGGATAATTCCCACATGTTTTTTTGTTTCCTAATACAACCAGCCAAACATATATTATAATCGAGTACACCACCGATATGAGACCATTGCACACCATCCTAGATAGCTTCATCCTTAGTAGCAAAATATTAGTCACATTCAACAACTATCACCAGCACTTTTTTAAAAAATAATGCTTCCTGTTGTTTCCATATCGGGAGGGTTTTCTCCGGTCGTGTGAGTCCCTGCCAAATCTATTAGGAATAGTGGATGTCACATATGCAACTATATTCAATTTCTCTCTAACGGTCAATACTCCTATACGGAGTATATATAGCTGTACTTAGTCACATACACGATACTTGCCTTTCTAATACATCAATACAATAACATAGCATCTTATTTTCCTCTCCGTTCCTGTTTTCGTTGTTCTGTCTATCAGGCTGGGTTTAACATGGTATCAGAGCTGTCTTCTGCAAATTAGCTCATCTCCTAACAATGACAGACGAAGACGTTGGAGAACATAAACTGGAGAATAACCAAGACGATAATTCTCAAGAGAAAGAAGAATCCACTGTTCAAGAACCCACCCTAATCCAAGATTACAACGACCCCCTTTATCTATATCCGTTGGACCAGCCTTCCCTCTCTTTCGGGACAAAGTTCAAAGGAAAAGGGGGCTTCAATCAATGGAAAAGAGCCGCTACTATCATGCTCAAAGCCAAGAACAAATTTGGCTTAGTCAGTGGGTGCGTCGAAGAGCCGGATCTTACTTTAGAAAGATATCTTGCGTGGGAACGATGCAACCACACCGTCATGAGCTGGATCTTGAATTTGCTCAACAAGGAATTGGCGGATGGCATCGTTTACTGCACAACAGCCCATCGAATGTGGGCGAGTCTTTGCAAGAGATACGACCTAAGAAGCGGACCTGACATTTACGCAATCCAAAAGGAAATCAACCTACTTCAACAACGTGAAGATTCTGTGAGGGGATACTTCACCAAATTGACAAACCTCTGGAAGCAATTGGACTCGAATAGATGGAACCCTTAGTGTCTCTGCTGTTGTACGTGTGGCGCTGCCAAGGCGGTAGAAGACAACCTAAATTTGGATCAACTCGTTAAATTTCTGGACGGGTTAAACGATTCTTACCAGACCACGAAGGACACGATCCTCCTTATGAATCCCCTCCCAGACGTTGAGCAAGCATACATATTGATTTAACAAAGCGAAAAACAGCGAAATCTTTCTGGGAACAAATCGACAGAGACTTACGAATCGATTGCCCTCGTTAGCAAGACTACCCCCAACTCAAGAAAGTCTTTTGGAAGACCTTTCAATTCCAAGAAATCATCATCCAATAATAATGGTGACAGGCACAACCAAATCAAATGTAGTAACTGCGCAAAGCTTGGTCACTCACGCTCAGACTGCTGGTGGCTGGTGGGGTTTCCCGGTCAAGATGGCAGTCATTCTCCCGCAAACCAACAACGCACACAACACAGAGTTGCGGGACCTGTTCTCTAACACGAACACAAGACGAATTCACCGGCAATCATCCACTCTTCCCCAGTTTCTGGATTCACAAATGAGCAGATGGAACAACTTGCCAAGTACTTCAAGCATAGAAGTATAAACAACAAGACTCCCCACGATAAGGATTTTGGATCCTTCTCTGGTAACCCTAAAAACCTTTCTTTTCAATTAGAAATTTCTAATGACATGTTATCTGATAATTTAAGTACTGTGTGGATTCTTGATTCTGGGGCTTCTGATCATGTGACTGGGAACAAATCTATGATTGGCAATCCACGATATATCTCATTTGATAAAAACATTGTCTTGCCTGATGGTCAGAAAAGAATGGTTTGTAATGCTAGTTCTGTCAGAATCTGTGATCAACTTAGCTTGACTGATGTGCTCTTTATGCCAACTCTTATGTTCAATCTCATCTAGGTTAATAAACTAAGTAAACAATTAGACATGCCTATAATATTTTCCAACGATCATGCATTTGCAGGATAAACTACACCAAGCTGAAGCAAGATAGGGTCCCAACACTCTGGTTTATATTTCTTGAATTAATGTTACTAGTTTATCCTTCTTACAAGGAATACGACTGTACATTCTGCTGTTTTAGTTTCTAGGCCCAGTGGAGATACTGACTGTTTTAGTGAGAATACTCATGTACTAAAAGAGTTTTTACTTTAGCATAGCAAGCTTGGCCACATCCCCTCTAAGAAACTCTCTAGAATAAATCTTGGGAAGAAGTTCCCACATTTTGATGTAATTCCTTGTTCATTCTGTTACAAAGCCAAAGGCAAGAGAATAAAGTTTCCTCTTTCCGAAATTAAGAGTGGTGTTCCTTTCCTTATGGTCCATGTGGACATATGTGGTCCCTTAAGAGTTCAAACGCAAAAGGAACAAAAATACTTCATCACTTTCGTAGATGACTTCACTAGATCCACTTGGATAAAACTCCTTAAGTACAAATCAGAAGGGATGAAAATAATAAAAGAATTTGTTCTCTTGGTGGAAAGACAGTTTGATCAACAGATAAAAGTAATTAGAACTTACAATGCAAAGGAGCTAGGTTCTTCTTTAGAGGGGATTGAATTTTTTAAACAACACGGTATCATTCATCAAACAAGCTGCTCTCATTTACCCCAACAAAATGGGGTGGTTGAGAGAAAACAAGGATATTTAATGCAAATTACAAGATCCTTCCTCTTCTAGTCTGGACTTCCCCCGAATTTTGGGGCTATTCTCTAGAACACTCCGTTTATGTTAGCAACAGAATACCTACAAAGGCAATAGGACACATTTCCCCTTTTGAAAAATTGTATGGAATCCTTCTGACTATAGTCATATTAAAAATTTTGGCTGTCTCTGTTTCGTTACTAATATTCAACCCAATAGAAGCAAATTAGAACCACGGTCTAATCCCTCTGTCTATTTAGGAAATGCCAACAATACAAAAGGCTACAAGGTCTTTAACATAGAAATGGGAGAAATTCATGTCAGCCGTGATGTTGTGTTCTTTGAAAACATTTATCCTCTTAAGGACAAAAACTAGAGTGACCTCTGGTATGATAAACCCCCTGAGGCATTCAGTTCTGAACTCAAAACCACCTCCTCCTTAGAAATTGATTACACAGATGACACTGAGTTCCCAACCTATAGTAACCCTAAGTACCAGAAAACATCACACACTCAAAAACAGAACCCCATCCACAATGTTACAGGTCATCAATCTGTAACTGACAACACATATACCACTGCTACAGTTTCTCACCCTGGAACTAGAGCTGATCAACTGGGCGGACGGGCCGGGATCGGACCGGGCTAGACATAATTTTTCAGTCCAATAGGGCCAAGTGTTTAGTCCAAACCCTCCCAATCGGGCCAATCACCTGAACCCAACCCGCCCACCTAAAAAAATGCTCATGCCATAGCCCGGCCCGCCCAGCCCGCTTTTAGCTCAAATTTCTCTATTTAGTAACATAGATTTTAAAGTATAGATACGTAGTATAGATTTTGAAGAGTGTGCACGACAAATTTTATAAGACGAAGAGTGTGTGGTCCATTCAGTTGAATAATTACTATTATACTATTGTAAGTATTTATTACTTTTGTTTTCATATTTATAATAACATATACTAATGTAAGGTGTACTATGACATTCGGGCCGGGCCGGGCCATCAACTGGGCAAAATATTTAGCCATAACTCGGCCCGAAAAAAATTCGGACTATTTTTTTTGTCCAAACCCGCCCAGTTATTTTTTCTACCCATACCCATTGATCTAAAATACGGGCCGGGCCGGGCTGGGCGGTTGGACTATCCTGATTATGATCGGCTCTACCTGGAACTAATCACACAAATTCCAATTTTGATTTCCAACTCTCCGAAACCCCCACTGTTGGCAATGATCATGATACAACTGTTATCAGCGAAGAACATGATCAAACCAATTCAACAGAAAATACTCAAAACCTGCGCATATCCACCAGATTACATAAACTACCAGAGAAATATAATGACTATGTCTGCACAGTTGAGACTAACCAAGAACTTCTCACATATCCTCTTTACCAGATTATACAACCAGCAACATCCCACCTCTTTCAATAATTCTAATACCCTTGCTGTTGACACTCTAGCCAGCATTGTTCCCAATAAAAACATCATTCTTTCTACTGCCTCCAACACCTTTTTAGACAATGTTTTATGTCTTAAAGAACATGAAACATATAATGTAGCCAGCAAAGACCCGAGATGGGTTGAAGCCATGTCTAAAGAATTTCAGGCCCTAAAGGATAATAAAACATGGTCCATTGTCGACCTTCCCAAAGGAAAAAAAAACTCATCTCTTGCAAATGGGTTTATAAAACGAAACTTAAACCAGATAGCAGCCTTGAACGATTTAAAGCTAGATTAGTTGTAAGAGGGTTCACACAAAAGTACGGTCTCGACTATGAAGAGACTTTCTCACCAGTTGTTAGACTTACAACTATTCGTGCTTTAGTCATTCTTTCCATTAAAAGAGGGTGGGCTATAGATCAGCTTGATGTAAATAACGCGTTCCTGCATGGGGACTTAAAGGAGGATGTATATATGGAGATACCACAAGGCTTGACAGTTTCTAGAAAAAACAAGGCATGTAAATTACATAAGTCCATATACGGACTGAAACAGGCATCTAGACAGTGGTACGAGAAGTTAAACACATTCCTCCACGGTTTAGGATATAAACCATCAAAAAATGACTATTCCCTTTTTTCAAAGAAACATCCTGGTAGAACAACCTTTCTTGTTATCTATGTCGATTATATTATCATAACTGGAAATGATAAAACAGAAATTCACAACATAAAACAGCAATGGACTGAGGGAGGTACATTTTTTCCTTGGCATTGAATTTATTGAGACTAATGATGGATTGATCATGTCACAGAGACAATATGCTTTGCAAATTCTTTCAGATTATAACATGTAGGATTGCCGCCCCGCTGTCTCCCCATTACAATTACATTAGAAACTGTACCAGAACAGTGGTGAACCACTTGAAGATCCAACGGTTTACAGAAGACTCATAGGGAAGTTAAACTTCTTAACTACCACTCGACCTGATTTATCTTTCACAGTCCAACATTTAAGTCAATTTTTACAAACACCCACTACTGCTCATCTTACTGCTGCTTATCACACTCTTTCATATCTCAAAGGAACATTAGGTTTTGGTCTTTCTTTTAATAAATCTTCCTCTTACAATCTGATTGTGTTTTGTGACTCTGACTGGGCCTCATGTCCTTTGACCAGGAAGTCCATCTCTGGATACTACATCTTACTTGGAGGCTCTCCCCTCAGCTGGAAGTCAAAGAAACAAGCCTCAGTCGCTCTCTCCTCTGCTGAAGCCGAGTATAGAGCATTGTGACAGATCACAACTGAATTGAGCTGGCTCACCCCTCTTCTGCACGAGCTGGAAGTCCCAGATATTCAGCCAGTGCCCTTGAAATGTGACAACGTTTCTGCTATACATATTGCCAAGAATCCTGTCTCACACGAAAGGACAAAGCATATCGAATTGGACTGTCACTACGTGCAAGAGCAGGTGCAAGAAGGACTCATACAAGTGCAGTACATTCCCTCTCCCTTTGTCTTTCGAGTCATGCATTGATTAATCTACTAGATGTGCCCTCTATATCACCCTTTACACTTCCCATCTCGGCAGTTTTTATCTCCTCAAACATGTGTACACTCCACTGCCAAACATCTATCAATCTAGTGCATGCAAATCATTACTCCTTACAACCCTAATCTCTCCCCGTTTAAATCTTAACACACGGTTTTCTCCTTTAAAACCGTCGCTCCGATTGACTGCTAACCATGCGCCTACTGCTCTTCTAATCTTACCTTCTTGCTTCCTCCATCAATTACTACGTCTTCTTTTGTCCTACTCTTGTGTTATTCTATCTCTGTTTGCAATCTTTCTAATGGTGGTGTCCTCTTCAAACGTCGAGGATCTTGCTTCCCAGTATACTGGCATGGCTCTAACTAAGGTAGAGGAAGACTCCCTGACAACCGACGATCTACAACATGACTCCTCCGGTATCAACTTCTACTGAAGGCTTCTGGGTAAGTTGCTAATAGCCAAACGTGTCGACATCAGAGCCGCAATTTGTCGAAGGCATGAAAATGTAAAACAAGAGTTGAAGGTAAGTAATTTGGGTGATGGTATCTTTTTTTGCTCTCGTGGATGAGGAACGAGTCAATGACACTTTGGGATGAGCCCTGAACCTTCGACGGATGTTTATTAGTTTTGTGGAGATAGACAAAGATAGGGCACCGAAAAACCATGTTTTTTGTTGGGTTCACTCTGGGTTCATGTCCGTGATGTGCCTCTTTGGTTTATGAACCCCATGTTTACAAAAAGGATAGGAGATAGGATCGGGAAGTTTGTTGAGTATGTGGATTTTGATCATCGTTTCACTGGGTCTTTTATGAGATTGAAGGTTTACATTGATATCACTAATCCATTGCTGAGGTTTGTCACCATCAGCATAGCAGGAAAGCCAACTGTTTTACGACTCTCTTATGAAAGGCTACCTCTTGTGTGGCCATTTCTCGCACTTGGTCCGTGATTGTCCACAACGCACTGAGACAACAATGAGTAATTTTCCATATGGTCTTTGGATGAAAGCAGGGAATATAGGCACTGACAGACTCCGTTTAGACTCTCATTCAGCCAGCTTTTTTGATATGTGGTCCCCTTTCGTTAACTCTCCACATGTTCAACCAGAGGATCCTTCTCGAGAGGACATGGACTTTGTTCCACAGCCTCAGCCCATAGCACAACCTGACAAAGAGTTAGAGGAAGGAGAAATTATGGCGTTGCCCAACCATTCTGCCGGACGTAAACACAAATTGGATGATGTTCTTTCTTCATCATCAATGGCAAAAAAGGATGATGGCGTGGATGAGGATCACTCGGAGGAGCTGAACAAGAGGGGAAAAAATGGTGACTCACCGACTGAAGCTATGGCTCCAGGATCGACAGGATTAATCTCTTTCTTGGTTGTCAACTGTCGTGGGTTGGGTGCTTTGGCAGCAGTTTGGTGGCTTAAGGATGTTGTTAGGGACGAAGCACCGATTTTTCTTTTTTTTTCTAGCTGAAACTAAACTTTCTAGTTTTGAGATGAAGAGGGTAGCCTCCAATTTTGGTAGGTTTGCTTGGGTGGCGGGAGATAGTGTTGGTAGGGGGTTGCAATGTTTTTGGACAAATCTTTTTTAGGTTTCATTATTAAGTTTCTCACATTGTCATGTGGATTGTAAGGTAACATGTTCAGGGGGGGGGGGGGTTGCAGTGGAGTATTACTAGTATGTACGGCTGGTCCAATTCTAGTATGAAATGGAAAACTATGCAACTTTTATCTTATCTGCATCAACAATGGAATGGACCATGGGTCATAGGTTGTGATTTTAATGAAATTTTACACTCATCTGAACACCGTGAACGAGGCCACAGGACAACCTCAGCATTACAATTTGTTCAAACATGCCTCAATGATTGTCATTTGCATGATCTTGGTTATAAAGGATCTTGTTTCACTTGCACAAACAAAGCCAGATCTCCTCTCAATGATAAGTGTCGTCTTGGCTGGTTCATTTGAAATGATCAATGGCTACATCTATATCCTCTTGCCCAAACTTTCACCTTCCTTGGGGTCGGTCTGACCACAAGCCCATCAAACTGGTTTTTCTACCGTCGGTGTGGCGTGGCCCGAAGCCTTTTGAATTTGAAAACTGTTGGGCCAATGACCTAGAATGTAAATCTCTGGTCACACAGGTTTGGACCCAGTATGGTCGGAATGCATCATAATTTGATAAAGTGGCCCTTTGTGGGCACAATCTAAGGCTTTAGGGGTAATCATCGAGTCTAGGTAGAGAAACGTCTACTCTTGCACACCAAACAACAGCTAGATTTTGTTGCCTCTGCTCTACCATCTCTCACTAACTTGGATCGTTGGACTGAACTCAATTCAACTTTGGATAGTCTATTGCTCAAAGAAGAAATCAGATTACACCAACGTTTTAGAAAGCTTTGGCTCTCAGCAGGAGATCGTAACACTGCCTATTTTTTCGCAAGGCATAGGACCCGCACACATAAAAATGTTGTTCATGTTCTTTCATCCGACAACCATCCCATGTAGAATACTTGGGCGGGCATTGAAGATGTGGCAAGGGTTTTTTTTCTACGTTGTTCACGCCAACTAGACCCCAAACAAATTTGCATTTGCTAGCTTGTGTTGAAGGCTGAGTTCCATGGGACATGTTTGATGCAATGGATATGCCGTATACCCGAGAAGAAATGGTTGCAACATATAAGCAAATGCACCTCTCTAAAGCTCCGGGTCTGGATGGGATCAATGACACCTTCCTCAAAATTTTTGGCCAATAGTCAGTGAAGACTTCTTCGCTACTACTCTTGGATTTCTCAATGATAATCATGAAATTAATATAGTCAATCATACTCATCTTGAGCTCATTCCCAAATGCTAGGGGGCAACTTATATCTCTTATTATAGACCAATTCCGCTCTACAATACTATTTATAGAGATCTTCAAAGTTTTGGTCAACAGGATTAAAAATGTGATGACTTATGTTATATCTGACAATCAGGGAGCTTTCGTACCAGGCCGTCTAATCTCTGATCAAGCCTTGGTGGCACATGAGTTGCTTCATATGATGCGTCATTCAAAAGCTGTCACCCGAGGTCATTTTTCCTATAAGGTGGATATGTCAAAGGCTTTCAACCGTGTTGAATGGTCGTTTGTTTTGGAAGTTCTCACCAGTATGGGATTCCACCCCAAGTGAATAGCGCTTGTACGTTCATGCATTATCCATGGCTGTTGTAATCAATGGTTATCCAGGTCATACTTTCCATCCTTAAGCAGGGACTACGCCAAGGTGATCCACTTTCACCTTTTCAATTTATATGTATTATGGAAGTTCTTACGTCTACACTCAAATTAGCGTCAGACGTGGGCACATACACTAGCTTTAAGATTCAAGGGCTAGAAGACTCGATAAAAAATCTTCTGTTCACGGATGATTGTGTCCTATTTGGCACCACATCAGTCACCAATGTCTAAGAACTTTCCACAAATCCTTGATGACTTCCAGGTTGCATCTGGTCAATGTGTTAACAATCATTAATTATGTTCTTGGCAAGGTTAAACCCTTATCTACGGCACACTTTGGCCAACACCTTGGGTGCAAGACAAGTTACAGATCTAGGACATTATCTAGGTTTCTGAAGTAACTCCCAACCTTTCATCTATTTTCAAATATATCAAGGATCGAGTCAACACCCACCTATAGAGTTGGAGTAAACAAGTATCCCAAGCTGGTCGGGCCACATTAATTAAGGCAGTTCTACAGGCCATATCCACTTATGTTATGTATGTTATTACCCTCCCTTGCCAGATCATAAATCAAATACACAAGTTGATTGCGCAATTCTGGTGAAGTGGTACAGCCCAAAAATCTTCCATTCATAGGATGAAGTGGCGTGAATTGTGCAAGGATCTCACATCGGGAGGTTCAGGCTTTCGATACTTATATCACTTTAACATAGCCTTGTTGGCCAAATAGCTATGTCGCCTATTAACACAACCATCGTCCCTAATCTCCAAGTTATACGGAGCCCAGTATTTCAGTGATTCTGGCCTTTTGCAATCCACTCCAACTTCAAGTCTTCAACTTCAAGTCCCATCTAGTGAGCTTTATCAAGTGTAAAAAGTTTAATAGACGTCGGTGCCAGGAAATCCATTCACGATGGCCTCACTACTAAGATCTCTGATAGATGGGTAACAGGAAAACTAGGGGGATGACTATTCTTATGGGCAGCCCACCAGAGGTTCATAATCATGGTCTTGTGGCCGACCTTTTGAGCTCTCCAACATCTTGGTATGCGGCCTTCTTAGAGCAGTGGTTCCACCGGGATGATGCTCAAGCAATTTTGAAAACCCTAGCTAATTCACACATCCCACAAATTCATGGATTCGTGGGTCTGAAGACTCACACGGTCAGGTCAATTCTCAGTCAAAATTGTATACTATGCAGACCTTCAACTTCAAGATGGCTTCAACCCGGGTCATTCAGCTCCTAAGCCTGCGGGACAAGCCCTTAAGTGTCTTTGGTAATGTGACCTTCACCCATAAGTGCGCTTGCTAGGTTGGAAATTACTGCATGGAACACTTCCATGCAAAGCCACTATCCAAACCCGTATTCATTCACAGACTCCGACTATTTGTTGTACTTGTGGAAACCATGAAACCCTTGTTCACATGTTCTTGTATTGCCCACAATGAAAACCATATTGGAGTTTATGAATATCCCCTTCACAGCTCATCTAGACTTCGATAATGCGTTTCGCGACTGGTACCTACATCAATGTATCAGTTCTACAACTATTACACTCACCGACCTTACTTCCTTCTTGTGGAAGATCTGGTATGCCAGATGTCAGCCTGGCCATTATAATGTCTGATCCTTTGCATGGGGTTGGGCCCAAGCTGAAAGTTTCATGAATCATTCATTGCTCCACACCGCCTCTCTCTCTTGCATCGTTCTACGCATCCGAATAGGCTCGAGATAATTGTGGATGGCAGTGTGGACAACACTTATCGCTTGGGTTATGCTTTTGTAGGGATTGAACACAGAGTCCTTTCTATAGCAGGTGTTCATGGAGAAATGGGAAATTTCCAGCCTACATACGGAGAGGCATCAGCTCTTTAGCTAGCAATTGAAGCAGTCTAGAGCACAGGTGAAACAAAGGTGCGATTCCTTACAAATTGTAAAATGATTGTAGACTACATGAACACCAGTACAGGACTAGTCTTAGACCATGGAGCAAAATATATATTGGACCATATCTTAGCCGACCTCTCAACTTTCCATGAGGCACAATGGTTCTTTATCCCTAGAACTGACAATTTAATGACATGTAATCTAGCAAACTTAGCTTGGCTTTCTCAATTTCCACGTTGTATAAGGATATCAAACGAATTTCTGCCCTATGTACTAAACTATTGCATAACTTAATATATTGTTCCTTCTTTCAAAAAAACATTAGTCACATTCACAACTTTCCTAAAGTAACCATTGAACCAAATACAGATAAGTAAAAAGTTAAAACACCTAAACAACAATACACCGAAACTGAAAAAAAAACGTAGGGTAATCCGCCAACATGGTGCAGCTACCAATCAAAACAAAACCAACGATGCTATATCAGTTCGTGCAACCATGCAACAGGGGCAAAAACAACCCCCCGTACTGGCAGAGGTTGTTGTATCATGAGATGGAGTGGGGAAGGGTTGGCAAGGTCATGGTAGGACGATAAGTCAATAACAAGTCCTTGCTTTTTGTTGTGCTGAGTTGCCTTGCCCTTCTAGCCTTGTTGTCCTGACATGTGAGCAACCAGAAGTTCTTGAAGTGAGCCTTCATTAAAAACATGATCAAAATTCTTCTTCTTTCCCCAGCCATCGATGGTGGATCCTCAAACTATAAAAGAACATAAATAAATCATGCATGGCCTCATCATCAACAAGATAGTGCCATCTCAGCTTGCGGACACTCGTTGGATACAGATCGTCGAGTGCAGCTAACCGCTAATCGACTCCGCAAACAATTTTCCATGTGTCGTCACTGGCATCTGCAAGGGATTTCCGTCTATGTCACTGGCCTTGAGCTCTCATCCAAGGACTATAGGGAAAGATACCCGCCAGTGGGTCGGTTTGATCAGAGCACTCAGTAGTGATATGAAGAAATATACCACATCAGGAACAGACAGATGGCATATACTCATATATAACCCACAAAGCAGCTTTAATACCATCATATGAAACCATGATGCACTGTAACACCCCCATTTCTAAATCCTTTAATTAGCCATAATTCACTTTATTAAGCAACGGAAGTCATAAAACTCTTGGTGTTACCGCCACACTCATCCACGAGTTTAATGCTATTTGGGAAAACATTTGCTCATTAAGATTAAGGAAAACTAATGACCATAGTCTATCACGAGAAACCAGCATGACCATTTCTAAAATTACACTCCTAAACACCCATTTCAAAACCTGCTTAGACAAGAAGGCAAGGGAATCCACACTAGGATCCTAATCAGCCAAAGATTAAGGAGAGCTACATGCTCTCAATTTAGAGGCCAATTACTAACATCCAAAAGATGAGAGCTAAAAGAGTAATTAATGCTTATACATTTTAAATCCAAAATAAAAGAGTGGGAGAGAGGAAAGTGTTCTCATAAATTGATTTACACCCTATAAAACCATAGTAAAGCCTTTAAAAGCAAATGAAAGTATTCTCTTTTAGGAGAGAAGCTTGTTCTAAACTCTTAAAACACAAGCTGCTCAAAATCCTCATGATCCCACGCTCTTATAGTACTTAAAACCTACAGGAAGGCCAAACAGATACAAACACCTCAAAAGATAAATGTCAGTATAAAACTAAGTAAACACTAAGATCCCCAAAGGTAGTTCTATTATTCTTTTAATAATATACGACTGTAGAACTATATCTATCATTAATCCCTGTAACATATTTCCACTTTAGGGTCCTTTATAGGACACTATCTTTCATTTTTCACCTCACTGCCACAATCATCACAAGTACTAGTTAATCATAAAGACTTCAATGTCAACCAATCATATATAAAGTATATCTCATACTGTTACCAAGATTCTCCAAGAGAATCATATACATTCACATGCCAAATTCATTTTCAAACAATCCATATTAGTTCACTTCCACATATCAAAGTTCATAAACAACTCATATGCACAATCCAAGATTAAGAGTACAATTAGCCATAATTCCACTCTTTGTTTCATTATTCCACAGTCCATAACCAAGACCCATGATAATCACAAAGGAAAGCCTTTCATATAATATCCTCACCAAAGGGAAAAACTTTCTAGTAATAATCACAAAGGGAAAACCTTTCCTACAATAGTTGCAATAAAGGGAAAACCTTTCCCGTAATAATCACAAAAGGGAAAACCTTTCCCACATTAGTTGCGGCAAAGGGAAAACCTTTCCTATAATAATCACAAAGGGAAAACCTTTCCCAAGCACTTCTCCATGAATCTAGACACTTAAGTGTGCACACCCCCTATGGTACCTTTAAACCATAGAGTAGATACTAGACCCTTCCATACACCGGTGTCGTCGGGGCTCGATCCCAAGCATTTCTCATTCATTCGATTTATTCAATATTTCATACGAATGTTCAATAATATAAAAGCACATAGTCTCAACCACATTCACATCATATAGTTTAGCATTCAACTATAACGATAGGGTTACCCCATAAGGCATTCATATTACAATCAATTTAATCTTGCCAAACAATCATTCTTTTAAATTCACACACATTGATCATAAGATCTTACCATGCCCTTTACCTTTATTCATTGACCATTCAATGGTTCAACAAACTTCCACATTTTCTTGACAACAAGAGGTCCCCCTTTAGTCTCATGAACAAATCATAACACACATCCTCTTAGGGCACGCACATGGATAGACTTAGGTTTACCTTTTTGGTGACTTAGCTTGGGTCCAAGCTCATGTCCTCTAGCTCAAGCTCTAGTGTTGTCCCCAATGTCTAGAGGATCACATAACATTCAAAAAGAAGCACACAATCAATAACCAGTCAACAATGCTCAAAGATAAAGCAAGAGTATACACTCCTCTTTCATCCAAAAATTGGCACTAAGTCACCTTAGGCCTTCATCTCACTTCTAAACCTTTCTTTAAACTCCTTTATTGTTATTCAAGCTTTAAACTTACTAAATATTTGTAAGAATAGAAAACCCCATAATTTGAAGTCCATTTTCATACTTAGAAAACCATGGGTAGACCTCAAAGTTCAACTTCAAATAAAACCAACAATAAGTGGCTCAAACTTAAGGTTTCATCATAATATTAAGGTTTAATGAAGGACTTTGATAAGTGTGAAATGTGCATGGTTTTAGTGGCTTTAAATGCTTAATTTCCATACTTGCATTGTTAATATTCCACACTTATCCTACGTTTTTCTTTAGTTTTGTGTTCAATAAGAATTGATACTTTTTTGTATGTTAAGTGCAGAGAAAATCCAAGAAAACAGTAGATTGACTCATGGGGGTGATGATGCAACAAACAGGGATCGAATTGGAGTCAGAACGATGATTTTAGAAGCTTTTGAAGCTATGTCCGAACATCCATGTTCGGACACAAGTTGAGAGTTTCAGGACTTTACCTATTGATTTGTCCGAACTTATGTCTGAACTTCAATGTTCAGACATAATTCGAGAGTTGTACTTACGAAGCCAGAACCGCGCTCCGGAACAAGGTGTTCAAACATTGATGTTTGGACTAATGTTCGGACGCGGCATATTTTGCAGCAGTTAGTGCTGCATTTTGAAGAAAGGAAGAGAGAGAAAAGGTTATAAGTAATCTAATAAGTAAGGAAAGGAGGCACACCATTCTTCTGACAAAACCACACTCCTTAACAACGTTCATACACTCATCTTCCCTAATCATCATCAACACCATCTACATTCACTATCATCACACCAATCATCATCACCATCATGGAGCATCGCCAGAAGTGAGTTAGCCATCATCTTCAACCTCGCGCCAGCAAATCTTTGAATATGGATAATAAAGGATTTAGGAGTTTTTCCTTTCACTTAATGAATTCTCTTCCAATTTTCTGTATCAATTTCGTTAACATGTCTGGCTAGTGAGGATTTGCTCTGGGGAGGGTTATTTGTAATGGATATGAGCTAGCTTAGTTTTTCTGTAGTTTGAATATGAGAATATACATAATTTTTTCTTGATTAATGTTAATCATTCATCTTCACTAATAATATCATGAGTTATTAGAGTTGTTTAATGAATCTTGTTATGATCAGATCAGGTGATTGTAACACCCTTACCACTAATCACATCATTAACTCTTAAATTGTCTTATTCATCATTACATTCGCAGCGGAAATCCTAATACAAATGGTGGGTGATACAATGCTGTTAGCCACCCACGTGACTAACAAGACCTAAATCAAATACAGTAATGGTCTGATGGACCAGAATTTCGAGTACTTATACAATACAATTAATTCCATGCCTAAACCGAGTAATATACATTCACAACCCAACTATACATAGTCTTTTACATTCTACCGCCGATAACATTTCGGTCTTACACAACTAGCAAATACAAAACATCTATCAAACTACCCATGTGGCTCATGGCCCCTGACAAGGGAGTTCGACCACGGAATCAGAAATAATCACTATGTTGTTCCCTTTTCCTTGCATGCGTGACTCACAATTCCCTAACCCACTCTCAGGGTTAGTAATAATACATACTAGTTCGAGACACCTTTCTTGATGTCATCTCACAATCTTAGGGTGTTTTCCTAAGTCATTGTGTTTATAGATTTAAGGGTTTCCCCTACATTCCCAATACTTAAAAGTTTGGTTGTTTTCTCATGTTGGGTCAAATCCTCGTATAGGAGGTCGACTAACCGTTAAGGGAGTTAACAGTCCCGTGTATCTCTTTTTACTTTTCTCATTAGTTCTTAACGTTGAACTATCGTGGTTTTCTTAATAGAGGTTCTTTATATCTTATCCACTATAATTTATTTCGTGGACTGTTTCATTTCGATTCTCTAACAGCTATTTGTCCTGCTTTCAAGAGTTGGTCAACTATTATAAGTTAGTTCGTAAGCTCTAAGGAAAGACGGTTAGCTCACACAACAGGCATCAAGACATACATATATCAAATGCAATAAACATTTTCGTGCTTCTATCTTGTTAGGTAGACACATATAAACAAGTAGCACACAAGCCGAGAGTACTCGGCAGGACATAGATTGCAAGAAAATCATACCTTTCACCAAGGAACTAATCTAGCGTTTGTCTCACGCTCCTCAGACAATTCTCGCGTCACTGACAACATTCCATGCTTTTCTATTAACGTCAAGGTAATACGAAATTTAAACGACTAATGCACCCGTAATTAACCCCGTTATCTCGTTAATCTTAACTTTACTCATGTGATCTTAAGTTCACTACTCTCACATTCAACCTAATACTTGTTTACACTTCTAGTGACTTTTACATGTCACCAAACAAGTCCTAATCATCATCTAATACCAACACTAATCAATCCCCATCATTTAAATCCATTTTCAAACTCACGGTTGAATTCTGGGAGCGGTCCGGGACCTTGTCCGGACCTTAACTCCCAGACCAATACAGTCTAGCAACTCTCGGGTGAAAATTTAGGGTGGTCCGGGACTTTGTCCCCAACTCAAGTCCCGGACCAATACAAAAAACAAACCCTCGGCGTAAATTTACATGTGGTTCGGGACTTCATCCTCCTCCTAAGTCCCGGACCAAGTGCAGGAATCAACTCTCGGCCCTTTTTCAGTTGTGGTCCGGGACTACATCAGAGGAGTAGGTCTCGGACCCTGCTAAAAATTTGTAAAATTTGACAGTTTCAATCTCTATTCCAACATCATTTCTTACCCAATTCTTTTCTAACCTTTCCACATGTTTCCAAACATGTTATAACACCATAAACACACATTAAACCTCCTCAAATCCTTGATTCCCATTACTCAATTCTTGATCAATTTCACGAATTTCCATTCTCATTTCCTGCACTACACTTAGTTTCTAAGTTTCTAACTTGCGCAATTGCTCACAATCTGCACTAGTTCAATTGTTTCACTTACAATCATGTATGCTCCACTATACTTGCACCTCTTGGTCATACAAACCCCCTTCTGACTCATTTCACTTCCTCTGCACATTACACTCCTCAATTTCCTCATTATACACCATAGTCTCATCCTTATTGCTACAGATTTTTGCTCAACTTAATCAACTCCTTCAACAAGCATTTTAGGGTGATTAACTAACCAAATCACTCCCTATTAACTCATAGTTGATCCTAAGTCATGTTAACTCATAAAGTCACCTAAGACACTTGATTTCTATAGAAATTTTTCCATAGTTCCTCTATAATCATAGCATGCCCAAATGCTCATATCATTCACCCAACTCAATTCAAAACTAACCAAATCCTTAATGGATTCTACCAGCACATAATTTCACCCAAAATTTCGTCAATCACAATATAATTCCACAATATTAAATTGCTTGGCTCCAAGGCCCTTAAATCAACCAACTTATCACTATTGTATTAAGCATAAATCACAATTCTCTCTCATCTCATCAAAGCACATTTTCCAGCACATAATTTGGTTCATTATTTTAATTACCCAACCCAAAATTTCAAAGGCATTAAGGGTAGACATTAAGGTAGTTCATTTACCTTAAATTCACAAGTCTTCTTTCTTTTCTCTTCTTGATTCTTTTTTGATTGAAAATTGGCCAAGGTGGGCAATGCACTTGCCAAATTCTAAACCAACACCCAAATGGGGGAATGAGAACTAATAAATATACCTAGACTCATGAATGACTCCAATTTGCAAAGGAAATGCTTAAAGCACAAAATTAGGGATTTACCTTAGAACCCTAGAATGGCTTTTGGTCATGAACCAAAGGAGAGCTTCCACTAAGCATTTGTAGCTTGGATAATTGCTCATACAAAGAAGAAGACAAGGCACTTGAGAAGCCCAAAATTGGCCAAGTCAAGGAATGGAGAAAAGATGAGTTTTATTTGAATTTTCTTACCTTAAATCAAAAGGATGTAGAGTAGCTCCAGAAAATGGACTTTCTTCCTCAAATGGAGCTATACCCATGGTGGTCAACTTCAACCATTGGAGATTTTGAAAGGAGGTAAAGGAAGCTTTTGATCTAACTAACAAAAGTATGTGCTTAGTTTTGGATTTGGAGCATTGTAGAGGCTTGAAAAAGAGGAGGAAGGTGACCTGCCATGGAAGGGGCACAAAATCGCCAGCAAGGGGGAAGAAGAAGGGAGGAGCTGCCGGCTGGGGAAGAAGGGAATTGGAGAGAGGGAGGGAAATGTGAGGAGAAAGGGAGGAAAAGTAAATAAATACTTTTCACTTTTTGAGTTTTGTCTTTTTCCTAACTAATAGAAGTCTAGAGAGTTGAGAGGGGAGGGAGTTGAGTCACCAAAAAACCGGCCCCCATTAGAATATCTAGGGAGGGCATTTTTGTCTTTTTGCATGAACGCTTCTCAAATTCCCGGTTTGGCACTATTCATCAACTAGGCCCGTTTTCCAGATTTTTTTCCGTTTATTTAATTTTGATGGTTCTTCGACCTTTGTTAAGGTTTAATTATAGTTATATGATCAACTATAATTTTACAAGTCCATTAAACTGCTTAAAGACACAATTCCAGGTTTTCTCGAAAAACGTGCTTTAGGACTTTGTTTGCATTTTTAACCCACTATATGGATCTGTTTTCTTCGGGAATTGTTCCCACATGTTCTTAGTATATAAATAAGTCTTAGGAATCCAACTAGGACCTTATTCAAGGTCGTATGCCTCCTATGGTTGTGTAACGCTCGTTTTCACGATTTGTGTCTTTTACGCATTTTCTTTTTTCTTTTGGTTTTACTTTCTTCGCAATGTTCTTTAGGCATCATTAGGCCTTTAAATTTCATATTAGAATAATTTAATCACCATATTTAAGTCTGGGGTATTTCAATCTACCCCCCTTAAAGAACTTCACCCTCAAAGTTGGTAAATCTAATTTGTTAGTCATTTAGACAAATCATATACCAAGGTCATAACATATATATAACCTTATAGACTCAACATGTCTGTCTTGATGTATACCACACATCCACACAACATGTCACTGCACATATAGCAATCAAAAATACTTTTTTGTATTCTTTCCATGGGGTTGGTCCAAAGACAAGAAGGCACTACAGTCCTCGAATCCCATATCGAGTAATACACACTGTGATCCCGTAGGTACCGATCATGCTGAACACTTACGCTTTTTGGTTCACGGCCGATTCATGACTAATGGGCACTTACGCTCTCTGGTCCGCGGTTCCTTTGGTTGCCTTGATCAAAATATTTGCGCATATGGATATCCTCAGGCACTCTCGTCAATCTAGACACAGGACTCCTCTACGTCCCGCTGCCCTTGGAAAAAAACCAAAACACACACCCACCGTTCTACCGGTCACTCCTAGACTTAAGGCCGCAGCTATCGGTCGATGATAGTGGTTTCAAAACTAGTCCTCACTCCCACCGATCTCCCGGTCATCAAGACAAAGGACCGCAACCCTCGGTTAGGTGGTAGTGGTTTCAAAACTAGTCCTTATTCTCAGGTTTGAAGGAAAATCCTTTTTGCAAATACTAATTGGAAAGTCTTTTTGAAAACTCAATACAACTCCAAATCCACTTTATGTTATCTGCATCTATTCTTGGCGTGATTACTTATGACCACTTATAGGGAGCTTCAAGAATCATTCAACCCTGATGTGATCAGCATCGGTGTTGAACTATCCTTCCACCCCAATTTGTGTCCAGTTTCCCTTGATCGCTAGCAAATCAAATTCGACTTCCTACGTCAATTTCAACCAATAAATAATTCAATCATTTCTCCATTTTCTATCTTTTAATCATTCTAGTCATAATTACAAAGCCATTCATTTCAAATTATGGAATTCAATTCATCAATCCTCCTCAATTTATCTCCAAGCAATTACCTAGGAAATTCAATTCCTACTATGTTCTACCTCAGTTTCATACCGACTCATATCTCATACACATCGGTTTCATACCGACTCATACATCATAATGCCATGTCTAATCTCAAATAAACATATACCATCGGGATTCTCATTCCCCTGGAGTTTCTCTACTCCCTTTCACTTGTATTCTCACACCAGAGTTAACAAGGTAGGTATATAATACGTATGGTATTTGCATCTCATGTGCGCGATGACCATAATTAAACTATGAATGAATACATATGTTTATGTAACATATGTAACAATCATCAAAACAAATTCTTTGTTCTATGCACACCATAGTTTACGTACTTAATACGTGAAACATACGCTAAGCGGCTTTTCGCTCTATCCCCCTTAAAAGAATTACGCCCACGTAATCTACCATATGTTATCATTAAACATTGGTCTAAGGCATTTAGCCATCATGGAGTGTTTTAGCTTCCATGCGGTCTATTATACAATGTTCTTTGGCCAAAGGGTCTTAACGATATTGACGATTTAGTCCCTGCACCAAGAATTCTCATTGGAGTTTATTTAACTCATAACCGAGTTCGGTGGTAGCCTATAAGGCTTCAAGGCATTGATAATTAGCCATTCGCTCGTATTTACTAGGTATATTAGACCTTAGAATTATGGCCCACTAGCTTCTGTTGCGCGACCTGATAACTTTAGAGCTTAATTCAATCTTTTCGTTACTCTTAATGTATTGTACATCTGCCTTTTATCCCTTTTCTCTTGGGAATAAGGTCTCTCAATCGACGCGTGGTATTTCTTACCGTACGCGAACTCAAAGAGTTTTAGATTTTCTATCTAGTTCTCTGGAAATCTATTGTGCATACCGCTGCGTACCTTCGTGATTGTTCACTTGGTTCTTCCGAGTTACTGTCGGTTGAGGTCGAGCTACTAGCTAATGTGTAGTGCTTCCTTTGTTGTTAGTGGCTTCTGAATTACGCTCACTTATCCGGTTCTGTACAAGTATTCTTTCATTGTACGACCTTGCATTTCATATGCATCGGTCCTTATAACGTTCATAAGTTTCTTTCCGCTTTATTCCACTAGAATTCATTATTGTGATTGTCGGTTTGTCCAACGTTCTTCGTGCCTCTTTGGCCCAAGCCTGCACGGTTTTGTTTCAAGGTTTTCGCCTAACTGGCTTGCACCATATTTGTTGGTGTATTTGCAAGTCTTCCGTATCTAGTACGGGTTGGTTATTTAGCAATTGGGTATTCTTGTCCCAAAGCTGATTACTTCACTTATCAAGTGATTTACTAGGAATACGCTTTCAGTTTCCTATGCAATCGCTATAGGAGTGAATAATGCATTCCCTGTGAGATCCTTCATCACATGGTACAGACTACTAGCTTTACTACCCAGTCTATCTACCATCTCTTGTTTTTATCTCCACTGAGTCTAGCTCATACTTCCGCTTGTTCTTCATATCATTGTCTGGCTATATTCATGTAATGGTCGCTTGTTGCGCACCATATTCTCGCTGATTCTACAACATTGATTTATATGGCATCCACTACTACGTTAGCTTCCGCTCATGTACTTCCACCATTCGTACTATGGTTCGCCATTATTGGCTGATTACAGAACATAATATTCTTTAAATCTCTATGCTCCTTGAGCGTTATTACTCTACAATTCACATTGTACACATACTGTGTTTGCTCCTAAACCGACTACTCTTTCGATTTTTGACAATTGCTATAAAAGCTTATTTCCTTATACTTATCTTGGAAATTTCTTTTCATATTCAAATTGTTCCTTGGCAATAACTACATGCTCAAGCTTCAATATATTTATAGGTGAAAGCCTCTTTCTGGAGGATCCACCTAAACACCGCTCCAGCGGTCTCACAATAACGAGAGGTATCCCCACTCTAAAAGTAGTGGTTCATTCTCCGCTCTATTCATTTACATAGAATAACTTCTCTTCTCTTACTGGTGCCGTTCTTGGCAATTCTTCTTATGATTCTTTATAGGTTTCGCAACCGTTTGAATCTACATAATGTAGTTGGTTCACGGCTTATATGCCACGTTGCCTTGAGCTCTGCTCGTTGTAGGCTGTTCACACAAGTTCCTTCTTTTCCGTATACCATTAAATGGTTTGGAGGTGGTATTGGGCTCCATGAAAATTCCGTTGCGTCACGCTTTCTTTCATGGGAGGCCCCTTAGAAAATATCAGGTTTCCTTTGGCAATTTCGGGTGCCTTCTATTAAGTGGATTCCCTTCAGTGTTTTAACAGTGTATTAGTTTTAGCTCTTGTGTTCCTATCACGATATTTCGTTCAACTGTTGTTGACTCACACACCCTTCAAGGGTTATTCCTGGTGTTTCAGAGTTACACGATCTCATCTGGCTTGTATCTATGGGTATGTTGGTAACCATACCACCTTGCGGTACCATATTCCGAACTTTCTTGTTTGGAATTATAATGTCTCCCATCTTGGGTAGACCATTAACGCTTCCTTCTTTGCGTTCTTGGCTGGATTTAATATCCTCTTCAGTGAAGAATAATATTTCTCCGGTAGCCTTGGTGATTGTTCCGGGAATTCCATCCTGTTCGCTGAACATTGACGTGTCTATGTTAGGAATTTGCCTTGCTGTGCTTAGGCTGGGTATTCATTCCAGCTATCATGTGTTTTCTTTGAAATTCGAAAGACATAATAGATGTCTGTACTTAATGATCGGTGCTCCTCGCACTTCCTAACTCTTATTCATTTTCCTGGAATGAGTTCTTTGATTCTCTTAGATTCTCTAGCTTAACTATGTTCTTTCTCTTCAATCGTCCGAGGTAGTCAGCTGCTCTAGTCTAAGTTTGCATCGCTGACAGTGGTATAGAGTTGACTACTTCTCGTGTTCCGTACACCACTCGTATACATATGTGGGGTACCTTACTGATACATTACTACTTACCCGACTAACCTATAAGTAAGTTTGTCAGGCCCGCAAGCTCCTTTGGAGTGTGGTCGTCCCACATCTCGTTTTCATACACTCGTAGTGTTCGTCACACGCCTATGTGAAGTATTCTGTTGTCAACTCCTCTTGTATCATCCTATGATAACTTACTGTGATATTTCTAGGTTTGGTTTTTAAAATCTGAAGTTTGAAAGAAATCTGAGGTTTGAAAGAAGAATTTGGGTTTGAAAGAAAATTTCCATGGTATTTAAATGTCTGGTGGTCTTAACTGGGTCTAGCTTCTCGCTAGCCGGTGTATTCTTTACTACAATGGTTAGGCCGTTAGGCCCTTCCAAGGTTTCATTTTTCAAGTTCTTAGGATTTGTGGTCCTATAATTGCTTCATTGTCATCTTGGTACTTTACTGAGTACCTTTTAGCCGTTACAAGTTTCCTCCGAATAGCCATGTTACTACAGCACTTGCTATGGCAAGTGCGCCATGCAGGCTGGCTATCGGGTTAACACATACCGGTTGCGGTATTGCTTTCATCCGTACCATATTCTATAGCCTTATTGGCTCTTCCTTTGGTCCTCCAGTCTTGATAATT